>FIZR01009381.1:69207-91279 GCA_900060175.1 Ferrisia virgata
AAATTTTTCCCTTTCCCCCCCCCCCCCCCCATCGATAAGAGGTGTGCATTGCTCACAGAAATGGTCAATAGAGTGAGTCAAATTTTGCTTCTTTTTTTTGGAAATTTGTAAACGGCGCCGGCGCAGCAGGGTCACAATAGTTGCAAAATTATCTCCAAATGATGTTGTAAAAATTTTAGTTTTTCAACTCAATTTTTAAACTTATAAAAATGACTCAACGTTGACTAATTTTCAAAAATTTTTAAAAAATCAAGAAAACAATGTTTTTGAAAATTTTTTACAAAAATGAAATTATTATACATATTTACATCATTCTTAACAAATTTTCACGATTTCACATTTTTTCACGGATTTTTAAAAAATATCACTTTTTAAATTTTTTTACAATTTTTTGAAAAATTGAGGAATTTTTTTTTTTGAATAATGCTTTTCAGAAATGGATGTAGGGTAAGAATTTTAGATTACCAAGTGTATTATTTCAATCCCTCCCCCACTCCCTGTAACTGGTTTTGTAGGAACACTCAAAAATAGTTATTTTTTACATAGGTATTTTAAAATAAACTGGTTTAAAATTGAAAAAAAAAACATTAAAAAAAAAAAAAATCCATCCAAGAGAACATATTTTATTTATTACAGACCCTCAAAAACAAGGTTTTATTTATTTATTTATTTATTTATTGAATTATTCATGCTGTATTTTTGTGAGTGGAAATACCTATTAAGAACCTTTGAAAAGGGTACAAGCGATGAAAGCTGACCTTGAATGAACAAAGATAAATGTACTCAGTACCGAAAAAAAAAATTCTAATGATACAACACCATGATAATTTTTGGTATAACTGTATTAGGTAATAAATCCAGTTGGGCAAAAAATTCTCAAAAGAAAATTAGCACACTTTGAGTTAGTTTTGCAAGTTTAAAAAATCAAGTTGAAAAGATAAAATTTGTACCGCATTATTTTGAGGTCATTGTGCAACTATTGTGACCCCCTCGTTTGGAGATTTCCAAAAAGAGGAAAATTCCACCCACCTCTAGTGGTCAACCCTCTCCAAAATTTCGAGTTTATCGACATATTTCCTTTGGAATTGCTTTTACGACAGAAATATTTCAGTACATTTTTGTTCTAGTCTAAATTTCCTAGAACTTTTGTATTGAACATTTTTTCATACGACTCATGGGTGGGGAGTTGTGGGTTTTTAAAAATTCTACACGAAGCTCACACCCTTTTTGAAATAAAATTTCGAAAAAAATATACGTGATAAGCGGGTCGAGTATACATCTAAAAAGCTTAGTTTCAAAATTGTACCAAACCATTATCCTTATTAAAAAAAAATGAATAAAATTTTAAAAGGTCATTTTGTGGGTAAATTATGCGGGGAGGGGGGGGGGGTGTTGATTTTTTCAGGAATGCCTCTCACATAGATATACAATACATCAAAAAATTGCGCAAATCGATCGATTTGCGTTTTCATAAAAAAAAATCCTCGGTGTTTTTCAAAAAAAGCCCCCCTTTGAAAAAAATTTTCTTCGATATATTCCAAAAAAATACCAATTTTACTGAACACTGGACTACATAATTGTATGCTCATTGTTTGTAAGCCTTTATAGTAATAGTATAGGTATATATGTATGTATATATATATCTACGAGCAATAATCAACTCTCGAGAACGAGAAAGTTTCAACATTTAATTATCGTACGAGTACTTACAATAGGTAATCTTGTTCCCAATGCGGATTGTGCCCTTTTACAGCAACCGTTGTAGTTCTGCATCGATCCAAAGTCAAAGTAACGTAAGTGCAGTATTGGCTCGCTGAAATAATTACAAACAGAAAAGTTTTAATTTTTTTACAAATAATTACGTATTACGGTACTGCAAAGCAAAAAGGTAAAAAAAAGGTGCAGCCTTAATTATACCGCGTTAAAATTAATGAGGGATGAAATGTTACGAATTTTTGCCATCTTTTAGGATACGAAAGAAGCTGCCTAACAAGTGTCATTTTGGTATCAAATTTATATTTATAGACGCGGCACGATTATACATAAATTTAAACGTAAGCTCTTTTGACTGTAGTCGATATTAATTATTTTTAGAAATTTCCAAAATCAACGTACCAATTAACCATTAATTAATATAACGAGCTCTCGTTTCTAGTTTAGTTCGGCGATTCTACAACGTATCTAGATACATAAGCTGTAATATTCCAGGTACGTAGGATTTACTTTTGTAAAACAAGTAAGTGATTGGACGAAAGCGTACCTATCTTAAGTAGGAATGAATTGAAGAGGGGAGTAGGGAGAAGTGCAGTTTGAGATGAAATTGAAGTTTATTTTGTTTTTGAAAAGGTTTTCTCATTGTTATACATTTCTTAAAAATGTTAGTATTTGATATTTTCAGGCTTCATTTTTAATTCTTAAGCGAAGTAATATCGTTTTTCAAATTAATCAAGAGATTTGTCTATTTTAAATAAAGTTACTCAGATTAGGGCAGACTGATGTTTCCATTTTAGTAATTTTATATTGAATTTCATGATTCCGAGGCCCACGAATACTCGGTAGACACTATTTAAAATTGGATGAAGTTGCAATGGCCATGGAATCATTTTCTCGTTAGATGAATCGAGCATAAGAATTTTATAAAAATTTTCCAACTTGAAATATCCAAAGAAAAACTCTTTCGTAAGAGAAAAGAAAATTAAAACTTCACTAATTGTCAGTTCTCGCCTGATGAAAAAAATTATGAACGAAAACCTAAAGCTGACGTATTGACGACCACTTAAAGACAAATTTTAATCCCATATTCGAATATTGTACAAAAAACACGTCAAGAATATTTGAAAAATAGTTGAAAATATTTTAAAACGAAAAAAAAGATACACTGGAAATTGTTAAAACACAGCTAAAATCAATAGAAATGTGTAAAAAAAGTAGAAAGTTCATAAGAACTAACGAAATAGTATCAAAAAATACGAAAATTTACTTTAAATATAAAAAGAAATTGATAAAAAAACGTTGAAAACAGAGAAAAAACATTGACGAAAAAGCAGAGGAAATCTACTGAAAATTGCCAAAAAGTGTAGTAAAATGTATAGAATTCGCCTAAAATGTGAAAAAAATTAAAAAAAAATGTTGTCAACTGAACAAAAAAATTGACTAAAACGCGAAAAAGTACAAAAAATTTACCGTGAATTACAGGAAAAAATTTTAAAGCTGTAAAAATTTACAAAAATATGAAAAGAATTGTGAAAAATTGTTAAAAAATAAAAAAAATCGCGTAAACAAGCAACAAATTTGCTAAAAATCACGAAAAATGATAAAACAATTTACAAATTTACGCAAAGAATAGAAAAAATTTCAAAAAATGTACGAAAAATAGTTGAAAACTATGCGATAAAAATGAACCAAGATGCGTGTAAAAGATTAGAAAATTGGTCAAAATTTACGAAAAAAAAATTTGAAAAATTTTGTAATTTTCCTAAAACATTGTGTAAAAATTGCGAAAAAATGTTGTAAACTGAGCAAATTACATTGATCAACATTAAAATTGAATTTTTCATGTATTCGGAATTTTTAATTCTTCCTTCTAGATGTATTTTTTTGTGCTGAATTCGAATAAATATTCAAAATCTGTGGATCATGTGATTTTGAAAAAAAAAATTCAAAATAAATGTTTAACGAACGTTTTTATATAAAAATTAGATGATTCCGAACGTATTTTCCCCCTTGAATTCAAATAAATTGTATGCTGTGATTTTCTGAAAAAAATTTTTTTTCGATAGAAAATAGCTAATTATTGAAATATTTTTCACGCTGAATCCAAATCTGTAATGAAATCCATTTAGATACCATGCCATATGTTCGGAAATATTTTAAACTATTCACCCCCTAACCCCGGCTCGAAAAAATGTTGCAATGATTTTTGAGAATTGTATGATTGATTTTTTCTTTAAACAGATAGGATTTCGGAGAGCGAGGGAGGAAATTTATTGCGGTTTTTTAGGAGTTGGAGGGCTGAGCGAGAGGTGAAGATGTGGTTTATGCTGAGGTGGGACGTTGAACAGAAAATTATAAACAATTTGTTCTGACAATTTGAAAATACAGTGTTGCCAACGGTGCAAATATCGACGAAAATTTCTCATATTTGTGTAATTACCGACGTACTTGAAAAGAAACAAATGGCCAAAGATAAATCTCAGGCAAAAAATTATTTATACGTTTTTGTTTAGTTTTTTTGTGCTCTACAAGATGATGTCCTACATTTTTTGAAAAATCTTTAAAATTGAAAGGCATTTTCCACTTCCAAGATTTAATGGACATATTTTTTCAAAACGTTACTTTTATGGTAATTTTCATAATTTTACAAGTCAACCATCTTTGGCTATGTCAAATAATTTTTTTTTTTTACTATTTTTTTTTTTTTTTTTTTTTCAGAAACTAAAAATCACTTTTTCGGCAAAAATTTTTTTTTTTTTTTTTTTTTTTTTTTTTTTTTTTTTTCAGAAACTAAAAATCACTTTTTCGGCTTGATACCGACCGAACTCAGTAAAATTTATGCAATGGATCTGGATCAGCAACGGGTCTCATATTTTTGAGTACAGGTAACTTCGGGGCAAAATTCAGTCATGCCCAAATTTTTAGGGAGGGGGTGCTGAGGGGCAAAAATCGTAAAAATGATTCCTTTTTGTACCAGTTGATAGAGAATTAAAAGTTGTATCTTATATGCAAAAATCAGCCTCCTAGGTCTATTAAGAGGGGAGAAATATGGGGCTTTTCTCTTTTTGACCTTTAAAACAGGCTTTCCCTCCAAGTTCTCCCCTACAAATTAAGCTAAGAAGTTTAAATTTGGTGTGTAGATTTAGAAAGGGCCATAGATGTGCTTTTTGAAGATTTCAACTTTTCACATTCATTGCACCCCTTTACAGCCCCTAATAAGTGGTTTTTTGATAAGTTTTTCTTATTTTTTGAGTTTGTCCTATGCAGATCTTCTCTCCAAATTCAGCTTTGAAATCAGGAATGTAGATTGAGCAGGGATCGTAGATGTGCCTTTTGGGTGTTTCAGCTTTCCAAACTCTTTGCACCCCCTCACACCTTCGAATGATTTTTTTTATCGGTTTTTCTTTATTTTTCGAGTTTGTTGCACGCATATCTCCACTCCTAATTTAGCTAGGAAGTTGAAATTTGGTATGTAGGTTTCGTAGTTGCCCGAAATGTGCTTTTTCAGGGTTTCAGTTATTCATTTCAGTATATACCTGCATTTGTATCCCTACCATTACTGAATAAAAAAAAAAACAGTCCGTACAATTTCCTTATCTTCTTTATTTCTTGGTAATCAGGCTCAAAAAAACGTTACGATACTTTTTTTTTTAATATAAATTTTTTCAAAAGAGAAAAAAATCATCCTTTGTACAAATGTCGCTTGATTTTGGAAAACTTTATGCATATTTCCATTGGCTCTTTTTTAAAATTCATCATTAAGAATGGGTCTAAAGGTATAACACGCCCACTTTAAAGGACCATGTCATCAATTAATACTTCCCAAAGTTGTTGCATCGTTTTACAAATATATTGATACAAATGAAACTTGAATATGTCGTGTACAAATTTCAATTATATCGCGAGAATAATATAACCGACTATTTAGGGTACGTGCGTAGATGAACCTATAATTTGTCTAAAATGTACGTACCTATATAAACACGATTATAACGCTTTTTGTTTCAGCGTGGGATATTTTCAACCCTTTTTCTGTGACTGTGTTTCGTTTCATTGTGTAGGTCGTATATGTATGTGTATAAATTGCAATCGATAGCATTAAAAATTTCGAATACGATAAGGTGAACGATCGCGAATAGGTATACATATTTCACTTTCTCAGTCGACCGCCGATTAATAACCCTAGAAAGAAAGTTTACCAACTCGAGGACTCGAATTCGACTCTTGTATATTTTACCAATAATGAAGTACGGCTCTCCGTAAGCTCAAACCACTCGCTCATAATTCCACTTTACACAATGAATAAGAGGAGAGGGACGCGTACGATGCTTCCATCTTCGAAGTCGAAGACGTACTTGATGTGAAATTTGTCCGCTCGAAACAAAAAAAAAAAAAAAAAAAAAAAAAAATTAAATTATTCAAAGGGTCAATTTTAAAATTTTTCCCCCCGAAAAAAAAAAAAAAAAAAAAAAAAAAACGTTAAATTATTCAAAGGGTCAAGTCTCAAAATGACGTAGTTCATTCACCACCGCCAATCACATAACATTGAACTGTACCATACCACGCGAATAAGTATCCGGATAATTTATTCGTAGCTATATAAATTAGGTACGTTATGGCGGAAAAATAATTTCGAAGAATTTTCTACAAAACTGGACGAGTATAACGATTAACGAAGGAAAGAAGGACGACGAGGTAGATTTCATCGAAATAAATCTTAAAAAGTGTTATTTTTTTCGTAACTCGCGCACGCTGAATAGCCCAGGTAGGTCTGGGTACTCGTCGTAGGTCGTTTTAAAAATGTTAACATCTGTTCAAACGCGTGAATGCGAATAGGTACAACACACTTGTTCAATTAAAAACTTGCTGGTAAACATAGCCACCGACAATCTCAAACCGGCTGCTAAATATGTTTTCGTAGAAGTTGAGCGGTGAAATGAAAAAAAAAAAATAAATTCAGAAGTTTCGTAGCGTAGCGTAAGATGAGAGAAAATTTGTTGCTGTGGGTTCAGAGATACGTACGATTTTAGTGGGTTGTTGTAGTAATAGTAGTAGTAGTAGTAGTAGTAGTATCCTAACGAGACGAGATGAAAATTACAATTTTTTAAATTGAGTAAACCACGTTTTTAACGGTCTGAAGAATCCTTACACGTTGCGCCATTGCCATTATTACTATTTGTGCTTTCGATGAAGAAAAAAAAAAAGACGTGAATTTTCTACTTACGAAATTACTCGTTGTCGTTGTACTGTTTCAAGGTTTGTAGAAAACAGGGTTGTTAATTTCTTCTAATTAAATATTTTAATTCGAATACGTTTTAAAGAATTTTTCCGATCCTCGGTTAGATACAGGGGATGTAGACGTAGAAAATGCATCAATTTGGGGGGGGGGGATTTTTCTCTTTTTAAGGAGAGGGTGTTGAAGAGAAGAAAATTTTAAATAACCTTAGCTGAAGATTTTTTTCTCAAAGTGTGTGTTTGTGTGTGCTTTGTACCAAAATCTTGGAAAAATTTTTTTGAGCAGTGAGTTACCCTCTAAAATGAGAAAAACTCTCTGAAAGGAACTTTCATTTTTCACGCCAAAATTAGTCGTACAAAAAGTTGCTCTCGTGAAATTTTATATCAAAAAATGTGATCAAAAATTCATGATTGAATGTCAGCAACTGAAATTGTGGATAAGCGAGTTTTCTCCCATGTTATCTTCAATTATTTAGGTTTCATTGAAATTCGATGTAATTTTGATGAAAAAGATGGCCAAAATCTAAAACTTTTTCGACTTTTTGATTTTTTCAACATATCTTATTCATTTTCCAAATCCGTTCGTGATATATAAATATATCATAACCTTAGGACGTTGCAAAATTTATTAGTATATGTCAAAAACAAATTTTGGGTAAAAAAAATTTTCATTGGGTTTCGATCAGGGTTGGTCACATTTTACTTTTTTGCAAATCTGCGAACGATGAGATCACAATACGTGTGAATTGACTTTCATATAATGTGGTAAATATTTCAGTTTTCTCACACAATTTTTTAAACTTGTAAAGCTGACTCCAAAGTTTGCTTATTTTTAAATATTTTTGAGAAATCGAAAAAAAATGCTTTGAAAATTATTTCCAAAAATGGAATTTCTACACATATTTATACCCAATAACGATTTTCTGAAAAACTATGCAGGAAATTTTTTTGAAAAACTCTCCTGAATTTGCAGCATAAAATTTTTTTTCATTAAATTCATATCGAAATGGGCCCAGTACACTTACCATTGTTCATTCAAGCTTACACATATTTCATCGTTTGTATCTTTTTTTTAGAGGTTCTCAATAAGTATCGCAACGTACCAAAATAGGGTGTAAATGGTTAAAAAAAGAGAAAAAATAATAATTTGCTTTTGATGGTCTCAAGTTGATGAAATATGTACCCTTCGATTAAAATTTTTTAGAGATGCAGGTTTTCAATTTTTAAAAAATTATCTGTAAATATCTTTTAAAAAAAAATTGAAATATCGTGCTTTATTATCTAAAATTAAGATCCTACGTCTATTTCAGGAGGATGTTTTTCGAACAAAAAATTCGCTTCACAAACGCGCTGGAAAAAAGTATAATGATGAAAATTTGCCAACAATGATAATCCCAAGTATAAATATGTACAATAATTTCATTTTCGGTAGTAATTTCTCAAACAAAAAAAATTTTTTTAATAAGCAAACTTTGAGGTCAGTTTTGCAAGTTTAACCAATTGTGTTGGAAAGCTGAAGTTTTTACCATATCACTTTTTGAGGTCAATTCGCAACTAATAAGTCTCCACCATTTGCAGATTTTCGAAGAAAGGAAAATTTAATTCACTGTCGTTTCTACTCTTCCTGATGTAAAATTTTTTTCGCTTACAACCCCCTTTCTATGGGCTGAATAAATTTTAAAATAATTCATGTTAGTAGTAGTTCGATGTACATCGGTATAAATTTCAAAATTTTCCCTGAAACTCGCGCCAAGATAGATTTTTACCTCCGAAAAACACGTTTTTTCGTCATTGTGGTTGTGGAGGGGATGTTTTTTCGCTTAGAATTTTTTTTCAGCTATATCCAACGATACCAGTGCTAGTGGTACATTCACAAATTCGAAAACTGTGGCATTGTAGTATTTCTAATATGGGGGGGGGGGATAGGGGGGGGGGGGGGGTTCAACATAGGTACTGAGCACTTGAAAGATTTACATACTAGGGTGGGCCAAATAATGACCTCAAAATGATGTCAAAATTTCAGCTCTCCAATTGAATTATTTAAACTTGCGACACTGACTCAAAAAAAAGTTTTTTTATGGAATTATGAAACATATTTGTACCCAAAATTATAATTTTTGACAAATTTTCCCAATCTTCCTTTTTTTTAGTAATTTTTAAAAAATGTCGTTTTTTTGGCTTTTTTACATTTTTTTCAAATTGTAAAAGAAATCTTTTTGAGAAACATCCTCCTGTGGATGTAAAGGATATCAATTCGAGATGATTAAATGTAATTCTTCAATTTTATCGTCCACAACAGATTTTTCGGAGGTGCTTACAGAATGTTTTTTTCTCGTGCTTATAAACATTTTTTTGCTTGATTGGAAAATATCTTCTGTAAATTCGTAAAAAAATAGAATGAGCCCACTTGCCTTTCTTCATTTTAAGTCAGTTTTCCTCGCTTTTACTCTTTACAGGGGTTCTCATTAGGCATCACAACATACAGAAATGCACTGTAAATGGTTAAAACAAAGAGAAAAAAAATGGAAAATTTCTTTTGAAGGTCTGAAATAGATGAAATATGTTCCTTTATATGTTTTCAATTGTTGAAGAATGACCATTTTTGACTGTTCATGAAAAATCGACAATGGAGGTGAAATTAAAATTATATACATTTAATGATTCGAAATTGATGTTCTACATCCATTTCGGGAGAACGTTTTTCAAAGAAAATTTCCCTCATAGTTTCTCAGAAAATTGTGAAAAAATGCAAAAAGTGATATTTTTTAAAAACTACCAAAAAAACGGAAATGGCAAAAATTTGTCAAAATGATAATTTTAGGTGTAAATATGTATAATAAATCTATTTTTTGGAAAAAAATTCCTAACAAATTTTTTCACATGGATATGTCTCAAGGCTGGGAATCATTTTATGAAAACATGCCGATGATTATGAATGATTTTTTCACCTTATGTTAAAATATTGACACAGATATGAAAAAGATAAAAAAATCAAAACACAAAAAAAATTAAAACAATAAAATAAAAAAAAATGACAAATAAAAAAATATAAAAATAAAAAAATTTAAGGATAAAAAAAATTGGATAAAAAAATTTTTAAATTAAAAAAGTTTAAAAATTGAAAGAATTATTGAAAAATAAAAAAAATTAATCATCTAAATAATTTTTCTCCAACAGTAAAAAGTGCCTAAATTTTTTCCTTACTTTTTTTTGAAAATTTTTGAAAATTTGCCAACATTGAAAGTCAGTTTTACAAGTTTAAAAAATTGAGTTAGAAAGCTGAAATTTTCACCACATCATTTTATAGCGAAATTTACCCCACCATATTACATACCAACGTATATTAATTTGACTTCATATGTAAGAATCCTAATATGTTCATAAGGAAGCTTCAGAATATTCGAACCTTGAGATATGTACTACATGTTCGAGTTAACGATTTGAAAGATGTTTATCGCACACTTTAGTAAATTATGTATGCACTTATAAAAATTAAGTAAATCGTATAATTTTATCAGTAAATGTGTAATTTGCGTACATAACAACGCACATGAATATTCAATGCACCGACGATGACGCACCTACGCAATATTGTTTTACAAAACATCATTTTTCGCTTTTATACTCAAACCAGCAATTTAATGGGTCAAATGTTTAAAAATTTTTTCATTTTTTTCTTTTATGACGTACTGAAAAATTCACGATTTTTAATCCGAACGAAAAAACACCATAACCTTGATTATCGAAATATCGAGATTCCGTGTCGTACAGTTTTGTTATTATTATTATTATTATTATTATTATTATTATTACTATTAAAAAGGAAAACAAAAAACACCTAAATAACTAATTTTTCCCACGACGATTCGATTTCCAAAACAAAATGTCTGATGCTCATTATTTACATATGCGTGTACTTACGCCTGTTACAATTTGTAAAAACAATTTTGTTATTGATGGTAATTAAACGATCAGTTATTTAGTGTGGTAATATTTACGTTAAATTATAGTACATGGTGGTATTCTCAGGGGCTCCATTGATATTAATTAAAGGTACGTGTTCGTATGTTTATGATTAATATCAGTACACGAATAGTTAGTGTTACGTACAAAACCATATGCAATGAAATGATTTTCAATTAACGTTTTGAAAAATTACAAGATGATGATTTTTCGCGGTCCGAGCTCAGGATACTTAATACGTGTAGACTTACGACGCGACGACGCCAAATTAACGTGCAATTAGTTATGGTATTTTGTTTATTCTTAAACAGATGTAGATCTGATGTTGAACCGGGTGAGATTAATTTTATACCATTTGTACATATTTCGGCGAGATTTCAAACTATAATGAGATGAAATTTTTTACGATAAATTGATGATGATGAAACGGAACGTAAGCTAAGATGGAGTCATTTTGCCTGGTACGAGTACTTATTTGCTGATTTGTTGTTTCAGTATCGTCGGCTGTATTTATTTTTAAATTAGCTTCGCGCGTGTACTGCACTGTACAGTGTACAGGTATGAGCAAGCGAAGTGTACAGCATTACACACGAAGATGGCTTAAGTATAATAAATTACTCTGGCATTTTTAGATTATATTCAATTAGAATACTAAAATCGAGTCTGTAAATATACGTACGAATATTACTCTTAATGCTAGAACTCGATCGAGCTTTTACGAAAATTTTCCATCACAATAATCTACGGTAATTGAAAGATATCGTGTTTCTGAATAATTTGTTCGATACGGTAAACATATTAAGCTATGATTTACTTATTCGTCATTCTTGGTGTATTTAAAGTCGAAATTGAATGTTTTTTTATTTTTTATTTTTACCCTGCCACAGATGCCATGGAGTTGAAGAATGACATTAGCATAGATATGTAGTGTACGGGCAACTATGATAGTCTAACCCCCTCTTTTTCTCCATAGATATCGCCCTTACAGGCATCTCAAAAATTAAAAAAATTAGCAGTTTCAGAATTTTGATACGATTTCGAATCCAAGTGGCGGATTTTGTAGACAAAAAATTTTCCTACAGATTTTGTCATATACACATTTTGCCCACCTCCATTATTAAGGAGGCAGCATTCATTTAAATTTCATGAGCCCCTTGAAATAATCGAGATAGGCAAGTTTTATACATTACTGAAAATGCCACGAAAGTTGTCTACCACAAGGTTCAATATTCAAAACCACACAATTTGGACAAATTTTTCATTTTCAAAATTTTACATTGTGAATAATAGCGACGATGTAAAATTTTTAAAATAAAAAATTTGTCCAAATCGATGTTTTGAATAGAATACCTTGCATAGGGCAACTTTTGAAACATTTTTGGTGATATATAAAATTTGCCTGTCTGAAAATTTCGAAGGGGCTCGGAAAATTCAAATGAATGCTGCCCCTTCAATAATGACAATAGGCAAAATACGTATATGACAAAATTTGAAGGAAAAATTTTTGTCTACAAGGTTTGCCGCTTGGATTTGTAATTAGATTAAAATTCAGAAACTGCTCATTTGTTAAATATTTAGATGCCTGAACAGGGGGTAGAGGGGAAGGGGGAGACTACCATAGTTGAACTCATTTCTAGTCATACTATACCGGATGTTCCGCATTAACCTCACTATCCTTATACCAATGATAAGTCAACTCATGAGACTAAAATTGAAGGGGCTGGGATATGCAACGTCCAAAATTGAAAGGCGGAGAAGGTGGTTCGTGAAATACAATAAAATTAATATTTAAAAAAACGGAACTAAAAATTTGTAACTTTTTTGTTTTTTTGGAATAACTTTTGAAAAAGCTATTATGAGCATCTCATTAAAAAATTTCATAATGAACAGGAGAGCACCTTCAATTCACTGGTTAGGGTGGTGACACCGAGAGTTACATTTATACAGAAAAAATATATTGAATGTTATAAAATGGAAATTATGAACGTTTAAGCAAAAAAATGGCAGATTTCAATATTTCCCTTTTTGGTCTATTGGGAAGTAACGTTGGGGGGAGGGGGGCTCTGCTCAGACTCTGTAGGGGAGGGCAGTTGCACTGGTAATAATTTTAGAGAATTTTAGTGGAGAGCTCGTAATAGCTTTTTCAGAAACTATCCACAAAAAATTGAAAAAATTGAAAATTCACTTCTAAATTTTTTTGTACTTTATCGTCATAGTTCGCAAACCACTTTATCCTCATTCTTAATTTTCTTACCACAGCTCCATCTCTCATATTCTTTGCCTTGTAGCGCAATTATTTTGCTTCTCTTTCATTTACTTTCAAGATTAGAATTTTTTTCCCATTATTGTACAAAAATTGCTAAAAAAAAATTTTCTTTGGGTAACTGTAACTTTTGGGGTTACCACTCCAACCCCTGAGTTAGAAGTCCTACTGCGTTCATTTAAAATTTTTTAATAATGTGGCCATGATAGCTTTTTCCAAAGTTATTCACAAAACACTAAAAAAGTTACAAATTTTTAGTCTTGGAGATTTTTTTGGTATTTATTTTGTCATATTTTTCGAAACACGTCGTCCAGCTCTCCAGTTCTATGCTACACATTCTTGAAAGTATATACCATGCTCTAAAGGAAACTACAAATTTTTATTATAATTGCTTTTCTCTATTTAAATTTTCAAAATGAGTGGTGGGTTTGAACGAAAATAGAATTTTGAAAATTGCATCTCTCAGCTCCTTCAATTTCCTAGGTATGCTAACCATTCTACATGTACGTGTCATGAATTAACCTATCATTTGTGTAAGGATTGCGAGGTTAATGCGGAACACCCGGCACAGACATCTAGAAATTTAACAAAACAGCAGTTTAATAATTTTGATCTGATAACGAATCCAAGTAGCGGAACTTGTGGACAGAAATTTTTCCTGCAAATTTCTTCGTAACGTGAAATTTTGAAAATGAAAACTTTGTCCAAATCGTGGTTTTGAATGATTGATCTTATAGTTGAAAACTTTTATAGCATTTTTAATTATAGACAAAATTTGCATATAATAAACTATTTGAAGAGGATTCTAAAATTCAATCGAATGCTGCACCTTCAATAATGGAGATAGTCAGAATTTGTATATGACATAATTTGTTGAAAAAATTTTTATCTACAAGGTCTGCCATTCGGACTGGTAATCAGATCAGTGATGCGAACGGAATCGGAAACATTTTTTCTGACTTCTCAGTTCCAATTCCTTCCGTTATACTTGTTTTACTTTTAATTCCTTCCACTTCTGGAAGTTTATTGTGGATTTGAATCAAAGTCTTTCCTTCCTCTTCCAGATTTTAAAATATTTGACTTCCTGATTCGGTTCTAAAATTCCTTCTAAATTTGTAAAATTTCAAAAATTTGAGCATTATGAACTATTTTGATTCTTTCTTTCTCTTTCACTACGTGTGATAAATGTAACCGGAGGTTCAAAAACTCAATAAAACGGAAACCAAGAACCAAAAAAAAAAAAATTTTTTAACATTTTTAAAATATGAAAAAAAAAAACTGAATTAGTAAAATAATAATAAGCAAAAACAAACCAAATTTGATCGTTTTTGTTTTTGTTTTTTTTTTTTTTTTTGAAAGCAAAAATACGAATACGTTGTAATCAGATATAACGATGAAAATTCGAAAAATGCATCAAAGTAACCAGAAAGTGAGTAAAATATATTTTTAAATAATTTTCTTGGTAAATTGAAGTAATGAATAAAAAAAATTAACCATATTTTGCTCATTTTCTAGTTCTTTTGATGGATTTTTCGAACTTTTATCGTTATATTTAAGGGAAGAAAAAAACTGGAATGGAATCCGGAATTCAATAAATTTTTCTTATTTTTTGAAATTTATATTTCTATAAAATTCCACAAATCTTGAAATTCCTGGTTCTGGTTCCTAATTTTTTTTTCAAATTTTTATAAAAGATTCCCGATTTCCTATTTTCTAAAATGATTTAATTTCTCGGGTTCCATTTCCTACTTCCGAATTCTGTTCGCATCCCTGATTCAGATCCAAATTCTGAAACTGCTCATTTGATAAATTTTTAGATGTCAGGACCACGATGGTATATAGGGAAAAGGGGGCTCAGACTATCATAGTGGAACTCGCCTGTGCCCGTACTACGTGGTACAAATCTATGCTACAGTCTTTTCAGTTCAAGTTGAGCCTTTGGTATCAGAACAAAAATGTAAACAATATACTATGAACCAATTGAATTGTTAGAAATCTGCTAAATGTTAGATTTCAAGCAATTTCATTGGTTTATAAATTATAATAATTGTATGTTTACGGTGGCGAGGGCTCAATTTAAATTAAACGCGTTATAATCCCGTTCCTTGACTCTATGACTTTGTAAAAAAAAAAAAAGTATATTTTTTGTCGAACGATTAACGTCCGTTTAAGTGTCATAATATTGGAAATTTTTTCTTATCAATGATCAGTTATCAAGTTATTATAAAATTTCGGATTTTTTTATACAAATTTTTTGATGAAATTTAATACGATGATGAAATGGTTAAAAAATTAATTTTACTGGGTATAATTTAACGTTAAAAGCATTCGGATCGTGTTTTTATTAATATTTAACTTATCCGAGGATAATTTTTTCGAACAACTGACAGTATTTAAATTAGCTGGTCGCAATCGATCTTTTTTTTTATCTAATTGATGTAGGTACACAGGTAGATATTGATGTCGAAAAATACCAGAATAATTGATCGTGCTTCTACAATGATATTTCGCGATAAAACAACAACTGCTAAGAAGTTACTCACTGATACTCTTGTCTCCAGAATATTGTGCTTGACGCACTGCAAAAATACAAAATTTCTTAATTATTTGTAATGCAATTTCACAATAATAACTAATTATTTTAAATTATATTTAGGATCACGATACATCGCGTCCGGTGCACGTTCAAGAAGATATTATGCTTCATGTTAATGAACGAATATAAGAATGCATTACTACTCCGAACGGAAATCTCTTATCAATGCAGCGAGCGGGTGTTAATAATCGACAATTATTGCAAGCAGGTATCGTATTACATATCTTCGTGCACCTTTTCACGAAAGGTTTCGTGCTGTATAGCAAATTAAATACCAACTGATAATGGTTTACTCACCTATAATGCTCAACAAAGCCATATTGTTTCTTTGATAATATCCGATGTATAGTAATCCTACAACGAAATAAAATGAAAGTATATAGGTAAATTATTCTGAATTTACGAGAAATTACAATTATATGCGAGTAATAACGAATCGTACATTATGTTGAATTTTGTTCAATTTTTAACAGAATAATAATTTCGATCAATGCGTGTGTGTGTGTGACTCATTCAAGCAGCATCTCCTGTCACTATTTGTAATATATGCCAATGAGCAGAATGACGAAATTTTGCTACATGAGTGAAATCGTCGTATCTGTTATTGAAAGTATTGAAAAGATAATGAAATGGAAAAATATCCCTTCGACGAGTATTTTTTATTTTATCGATTTAACTAAATATTTGAAAATATTGACGTTACGTGTATCGTATCAAGTTTACCTACATTCACACGAGTAACCAAGCAAAACTGATAATGATACTGAACGTAATTTTTCTTTATTTACAGCACGTGAATGGGATATCAGTTATGGGGTGAAAAAAAAAAGAAGAAAAGAAATGAACGCTATGCAGTATGCAAAATACATACACTAACCGATGAAGAAACAAGAAATGGCATAATTGTTGAAAATCACACGATGCAAACCGAAAAGGGTACACAAAAAAAATGGAAAATCGAGTCGTGACAAAAAAAAATAAGCTCGTAACATGTTTCGGTATCGATACGAAACGCCGGAAAATTGAAATTCTGGCAAAAGCTATACTTACGTAGGTATGCATTTTAAAATATCGCCGTAATTTTGAGAATATTTTAGGTGGAATACTAGTATTCCATTTTTTCTTCATTTCAGTAAAAATAAAATAATAGAAAAATCAGCGAACGTCGTTATCATAGTATTCGCGATGCTACTGTGACCTGCGATTGTTCAACACTAACAACGCCTATAGTATTTATCGATCCTGCTTCATCTAATCCTAACGTATACGCTCACAACAATTACAAAGCGACGCATGCCTGTTAGGACTTACGTTACTCATTTACTATCACTTCAACGACCTAGTCGAGAGTCTGGACCAACATTTCTCCCAATTGAACAGACTAAAAAGAATCAAAACCTTGCGGAAGACAGACCCAATAAATTTATTGATCTGTAACCTGTGGAAAAGGTGAAAGCGCTTGCACATTTTTAAATTCACTATATATACAAAACCTTCAAAATTACATCAATGGCTACGTTGGTATAATACTACAGATACGAGTAGATATAGTTGTTATGCGCTCGTACATTTTTATATTTAAGTTAAAAAGAACAACAAGTATATTACTCTTACTTCTAGTTTAACTTTTTATCTAGTGTATTTACAGACCTGACCCTCTTTATATAGGTATTTTTTAAAAATAAACTGATCAATAGGATCTATACGATAAAATAAAGTAATAAGGATCTAAGTAGATTAAATAGGATAAGATAAATAGATTTAAATTAAGAAATAAGAAATAGATAAGGTTTAAGTATAAAGTTATCAATATATATATAAGCCTAAAGTTAATCTATTTATGAATTTTAGCATAACACCTCCCGTTGAAGAATGGATGTTAATCGTCCAATTTTAGGGTACGTCGTCGTTGTCGAAAATCATTTTTGCTGAATAAATTTGGATCTGAACTAGAATTGATGATTGGAATGACAGTGGTGTTGGTTGGTGATTCATGCAGCAGGAATAAAATGATGATGAGTACGATGATTTGAAAACAGGTCAACGTCCAATTTATGTGTAGTTGGCTGAAGAAAGATGCTTCCTTTAGTTGTGCTTCCTGTTCAGCGACTTGTGCCTTCAAGATGTCGAATTCTTTGGAATTGATACTCTGTAGTTTGAGTAATGGAATGGCTTCTGGTTTTTCAATTCCACTACCGTGGGTATAATTGAATTGCGGGAACACATGATATAGCGTATAATTTATTCTGGATTTTCCTATCAGGAGATGATCACCAATGATCACCAATTTGTGCTTTACATCCTGGTGATAACGACAGTTTACCAGTTAATGGAAGTAGTTGTGTATCATGACTATTTTCACAAAAAAGTATGATTTGCGGTGGATCTTTAAGAATAAACAGCCATTGATTGTTTCCCAGATCTTGCCAGATATCGCGTTCAGCATACGTAGTTGTTAATGGGTAGGATTTTTGACCAAGGAATGTTTTTATTTCGCAAGGTGGTGTTATTGTGTTTTGAACATGACTCAAATCACATAATTGATAATGCGGATAAATTAGTTTGCAATTTTGTAGATGACGATACTAGGTGAAAGGATGTCGCGTTTGGCTAGATTAATTGCTTCTTGTAAGCTCTCTAGGTTGAATAAAAGAGTCGAACTTATTTCGTTATAGTAAAAACGTAAAGAATTTTCCAATTTTTCTTGTTGGAATGCGCTCCATTCTTTGTTATAAAGATTTTGTAGATTATTTATAGTAGTTTGAATTTTATGTTGTCATTGAACGAATCCGTTTGTTTTTTGGCTAAAGTGATCGTGGTGTTGATTAGAGAAATTTGTTTTTTCAATAGATTTCGCATATTATTATCATCTGAGGTTAATTCGTGTAACGTTTTGTCATAATATTCATATTCGGCATCGTCAGACTCGGGTGTACCGAATACCCATTTTAATACGTAACTTCCAGTATTTAACAGTCCTCTTTTTATTCTAGTATTCTCGGTTGAGGTTTTAATGTTCGTTATTCTTTCTTCTATATCGCATCGAGTATAAGATATTTCTTCGATATTAAAATTTTTGATTTTACTCGTTTGTAGTTGTAGCTGTTTTAAAATTGTGAATTGACGTTTGTAGAAGGAGAGATTGAAAAATGTAGCTAAATGCCAATCACCAATGTGATTTCCGATAATACCTATATTCTGAAAATAAAGGCCACTAGTAGACGTGATTGGAGTGCCTGAATTCGTATTTATGCAAGAGAGTACAAAGAGTGTGTGAATACATAGAGTTAGAAGATTAATTTTCTTGTTTTTTAGTTTGACTTGATCTCCTTGAAACTTTTGTTGTTGACCATCTTTAAGAATTGTTACGTCAGGAGGATCAATGCTAGTGATTGGGTAAGGACCAGAATAGGGTTTTTTAGTTGTTCTGGGTCCATATAATTTATTGTTGGTGAATACTTCATCTCCCACCATAAGTGTATTACACTCATCAAGAAATTCGGTCAAAGAAGTTTTGTCATTGCCATAAAATTTTGTATTCATATACTTATACGAGTCTCTATAGGTAAGATATAAATCATCATCAGTTGGGTTTTCGTTAGGCATGATTAGTATTTAAGATAAATAAAGGAAAGAGCGACTTATCTGATTTCAATACGCTGAATGATCTGAGAAGGTTCTGCAAATGCTCTAGAGATGCTCTGAGGATACTCTAGACTGATTTGGATATGCTGAATGATCTGAGAAGGTTCTGAAAATGCTCTGGTGATGCTCTGGATGCTTTGTAAAGGTTCTGAAGATGCTCTGGAATTGTGTTGGATGCTCTGAAAATTTATTTTCGGAGTTCGCGTCGTAACGTTAACATAGGTTCGTCGTTACTCGAAACAAGGTACGATACTCCCTAACTTGCTTGAGAGACATCGTGAAACTATCGAACGAAAATAACGAATTTTTAACAGACAGCGAAAATGCCTGCTTTTACCGTCGATTGTGCCATTTTGTTACGGTTACGCGAAATGAAAATAATATTGAAAAAAAATACGTTTATTGCCACTCGACAGAGGATTACAAAGTGAAACTGCATAACTCATTTTTGTATATTTATATACAGTTATTATCTTATACTTAGATTATACGTTATAGGAACTAGCAGTAATATCCTATACTTTGAACTTATGCAATAATAATCTAAATAATACCCATCACTTCTATTAGAAATAAGTACAGAGTTTAAAGATACTAGCTAATCTAAAGTAAACATAAGAAGTAGGAATTGTCAATGGAGATAACAATTAAGGTTGGAGGTTAACAGCTCTCAAACGTTTTAAAATTTCGATATAAAACACCGCGTTAACAGTCTGGCCCACCCCCTCAATATCAAAAAATACAACCAGAATTACTTTGATTTTCGATTTCGACATTCGAGCTTTTTTGGGGCACTCCCCTCCCCGTTCTACCCACTGCATACTCTGTCTTTTGGTTTTGGGATCATACTCAAAGATCCAACTTTCATCCCCAGTTACGATACTTCGCATTTAAGAGGAACGAAAAGGAACGAGTTGAAATTTACCGGGAAAGAGTTAATATAGGAAAACGCGACGTAGACTACAGAAACCTAAATTGGACGGATCGGCACACACCAGGGGGCGGGTTGAAATATTCCTACAGAGCAGAAATCAATGATTCCTAAAGAGTGGAAGCGTGCAAATAAATCCTACAAATTTATAAGAGGGAATATTTATTTTATAAATTATAAAAATACTTAATTTATTTACAATACGTCGTCATCGTCTTCAATTTCTGTTGGCTTTTTTCTTATACAGCGAATTGGAAATTGTATCTAAAAAAAATATTAAACGGGGGGGGGGGTCTTAGTTTCAATGAAAGAAACTAAATAAGCTTACATTTTTTTTTTAAATTCAAATTGGACAGGATGACGACGACGGCGACGATCCCTAATTAGGCTGAACGACAGGGTGGGAAGGGTAATTTAGGCCTGACTCTATACTTATGCATAATATATTATTGTTATTAGGCAAGACTTACATAATTTATCGGCGAATGATGGCTTGAGGATACTTCCTTGTCCTCCAGTTTTTTGGCGTTCTTACGCGGAGCCATTTTTTTAGGTGAGAGAAAAAAAACAAACGAACATCAACTTTGATCGCGAAAGAAAAAGAACAACAACGATAGACTTTATCGTGGTAACATATATCAAAGAGTTCGTGGCTTCAAAAGGATAATCTAAAGAACATCGCAAGTGATGCGTATTGTGGCATCACTGCTTCGACGTTGTTAGGTAGGTATGTGGGGGAGATTTAGAGTTGTAAAAACTGAATGAGAGAAGAGAGAAATTTGAGGGAATTTCCAGGGAAATTTTAGGGAAAACCCAATTTACTCAAAAATTATACCAAATTTAAGATCAAGTATGGAAAATATATTTTGATATACTATACAAGGATGAACCATTACATACAACAAAAAAAAAAAGGAAAATTTAAATTAAAAACTGCATGGGCTGGACATCCGGCATGTGGTTAGAAGGTATCTGTAAAAAAAATAGAAGGCGCCTTTGAGTATCCCAAAATAGACCTCTTAAACAGAAAAGTTAGTCAAAGCCCTAGAATGAAATCATCTACCTCCTGGTGGGCTTCCGGAATAAACAGCCACACCAGCCTGCCCCAAAACAGGAGTAGGCCAACTCATAAAAACGGGCACAGTGCTTAGGTCCATTGGGCTACTAGACTCTGGAGCATTCCTCTGAACTCGATTCAGAGGCAGAACCCAGCTATAGTAGAGCCCGCGCCTGAGTGAACGAGTTAGCACTCAGGTAGTGTGTGGGCATCCGCATAGCATCACACAATGGCACCCAGCAAGGTAGGCAAAGGCTGCGCACCTTATCTATCTTAACTACACCTTTAATTATACAGTATACTAAAGCAAACATGCATACAATTAAGCTAAAAATAATTAGGGTACTCAATGAGCAATTCCCAGAAGAATTTGCTCACCACACAAACCAACCAAGGCACCCGTGAAAAATGTTCAGCACAAACACACAACAACAAAAGAACGCCCACAGCAACCTTTCAGACCTAATGTCACACCATCAATCAGCAGGCGATCACTGTATGCATACTGTCCTGAATTTCTATTAAATTAAAAAAAAAGGAAAATTTGAAACAAAAAAAATATAAAAAAAAGATTGAATAGGGCTGGCTTTTAGAGACACTTTAATCTCAACGTGAGAATGTGCCAGCTAATTTTACAAGGAAACTTAGCTGGCTTACATTGGGCACGGA
>FIZR01009382.1:0-21965 GCA_900060175.1 Ferrisia virgata
TATTTAAAGTGTCATTTGACAATTAGTTGGCAAAAATTTTCCAACTAATTGCCATAATGGCAATTCGAATTCAGGCATTTTCATTGGTTCAGAAAAGTGACAATTTTTTGCCAACATTTTGCAAATTGGCAAAATGTTGACTTTTATAAAATTTCTATTAAAATTAATTAAACACAGGTAAATTGTGAAAAAGAAATTTTATTTCTAAAAAACATGTTAACAGAACAACGATATGAAAAAAATAGCAACTCGATGAAAATTTAAATAAAGTAAATATAGTACAAACGCAAATGGAAAAATTTCGCTCAGACCACTCCCCCCGGCCGTTCACTATTTAACAAATTGTGCGTTAAAAATACTCGATTATTTTTGGCCATTTGCGTCTATAGGTACTAAAATAAATGACGATCAATCAATTGGTAAGACTATAAGAAAAAAATTTTAAAAATTTTAAAAAATTGACAACTACTTATTTTCAGTTTCCAGGACTATAATATTATTTTCACTTTGATTGTCTCCATGAACTGGATCACTTTGATCATTTTCATTAACTGGTTCACTTTGATTGTTTCCGTTAACTGGTTCGGTTTGATTGTTTCCATGAACAGATTCTGAAAAATTAAAAGTGATGAAATGCACATACCTATAAAATTTCTAAAAAGCAGTAAGTGATAGGTACCTTTAGTTTTTGTCGAATTATTTTTTTTTATTAGAAAACCTGATTGTTTTGTTCTTTCCCATGCCAGACTACACTTGGAATCCGCTTATAAAAATGAAATTTCATTACGTTATAGAAAATAGTTTCGAAGTGTGAATGAGTTTTTATTTTTAATACTGATAATATAAAAGAATATGATACTGAAACGAATATTTTTCTATTTACTTACCATATCTTCAAGTCCTGGCGGATCTACATCGCAGATCATCTGATTATTTTCCGCCATTATATTCAATTTATTTTTCTTTATCTTTATTATTAAAGAAAACGTATGAAACACTTTAGCACGAGCATCGCATTGAAAATAATATCGAAAAAACAACCACAATAATTATAAGAAAAAATTTCAACTTCACCATTGATCGCGATACTCAGCACACTGATTTCAAGTTTGTTTATACACAAACCCTGATAGTGGCAATAAGGTGTCAGAATGTTGGTTATTTTCTACCACCCTATTCCCATTACATCACGAAGAGGAATATTTTGACAGTTTGTTGGCGCTTAGTTGGCACTAAAATCTCTTTACTACATTTGCTACCAACAAATTGCCAAATTGATAATTATCATGGCAAAATAAATTGACAAAGCGTTAACCATGTTGACAATTGGTTGGTACTTCCATTTCATCCTACATCTGTCGTCAGTAAATCACCAAATTGGTAATAATATTGACAACAAAAATTGCCACTGCGCTAATCGGGGAACTGAAGAGAAGAGTAATCATTGACTTTATGATTTGAAGTTAAAATGCTGAGGAAAATTGAAAAAATAAGCCTGGAATTTGTAACTTGAATTTCAAATAATGTTTAACTCAAAAATTTTATATTAAAACGTTGGAAACTTATGCAGTTATACAATTCTCAACTTTGAAAAAAAATTATCACACTCGAATATCAATGTGAAAAGATTGTCCCCAACAACAGAAGAAAATAATCCAATTTCGCTGAAGAAATGAAAGAAAATTTTTTACACCACAAGTATTGGATAAAATACGATGAAAAAAATTGTACCAACTACGTGTAAAATATCGAAACTTACATTGTTTCGACGTAGAGTACCAAGTATTTTTGTAAGTTTTTCATCCAAATATTGTCCACTTTCAAGTCTCTGGTGTACGTACAAAACGACTCGAAATCGAAGCCATCTCAGGCACTACATTTAGAGCTCAATTTGAAAAATTTTCAATCGGCATGAACAAGAAAAACGTACGAATTTTCAATTCTTCGTATACTTGGCGTAGAAAATGTCCACCCACCGTCTTAGCCAGGCGTACGTTCGACGCTGGTATTCGTGCAATATGCGCAAATAACCGCCTAAACCAGTTAGCGTTGGTTAACCATTCGACGAAACTTGCGAAGCATATGGCGAGAGGTATCGGTGTATCGGTAGCGGGTACAGGCATGTATATTGCCATCTCAACGCGCGTTTATGGATCAGAAGAAAAAGAAGTAGGTAGTAGTAGTAGTAGTAGTAGAAGCATCGGAAAACATCGAGCCTGGTACCACACCAGTTATATAGATAGGCAAAGTACTCGAGAATCCGATACGACTCCCACTAACCTGTTGTACGGCGTTGGATACGCGAATACGAAACCAAACTAGCTGATTGGACAGGTAACTCCGCCTTCTAGCCAAGAAGTCACCTGCTCTTGACAGTTATCGTAAGAACCAGCTCCTGTATAGGAAGACCAATACCTCTCCAAGAACGGCCTTGCACTTGCACGACGAGCCTTTAATGTAGTATCTGGTATTATTTTTCTATCTTCATCTTCGTCTTGTACCGCCGGAGAGCCTTCGACGTGTGTGTGTGAGTTTAGTTCGGTAGCAGATTCTCGAACAACAAGGTCATCATCGTAGCGAGTACCTTTATACGTATTTTTTTTTTATCATTTTTTTCTGTTTTTTATTTTCTCTCTATCTTTCTTTGCTTTATAATTTTACTCCGATGTCGAACGAATATTAATTATTTTAAGTTTTAGCCGGTACGATACTAATTTTACTCGTCGGGTGAATTTTTTCGCGATTTTCTTCTACTTCGTCATCATCTTCTTCTTCTTCTTCTTCGTTTCGTTACAAAGTGCGCGTGTGATAGATCGTTTTCGCCGACGATCGGATTTTTATCATTTTTTTTTTTTTTTTCGGTTTTAATAACGCGTTGATTTTAACAAATATTTCGCGAAAATGGAGACTTGTGTGTTAATTCCGCAAGAACTGTCATTAGTTATCAGTGGCCAAATCGATCATAAACGTAAATATCCCAGTAACATAAGCGTCAATGTGTGGACAAATGTAACCATCTCGAAAGGAACGCTCATAAGACCTTTTCAAGGCACAATACGACTCGATAAATTGGACGTGTTCGATTATCTGGATGCTCACGATGTAAGTACCTCGTATGATCCTTGGTGTGGTTTATATATATATATATCTATATATACATAGTCTAAAAATAAGTAAATTGCTTGCTGAATTACGACCAGTTCTAATTACTATTGAATAAAATTTAATCGCTTTATCGCATGAGAAAAGTAATTAAAATCGATAGCGAAGAAAAACACAGTGAAATTTGGTATAAATTACTTGAAGCTAATTTTTGTAATTTCCTTATCTCAATTTTCCAACAAAATTAAACTCGTTGAACCTTAAATGTCACATTTTCAGACTTCGTTTGAATTTTTTAGAAACACGATACTAATTCTTCAACTTCTTCACTTTCACAAAAATATTTTCCATGTGAATTCCTCAAATCTGATGTTAATCGTACATCACTTCATTCAAAAATACATTTTATTCAATATTTGAATTTCGAGAAAAGTTATGAAACATCCGAATTTTCAAAAACTTATCCACGATACATATCGATTTAAGAAGCACACTATACTTATCAATGTCAAGCAAGCTAGTTTTCAGAAATCATTTTAAAAATTCAAAGATTTACTTTTCATCAATTTTCGACTCTTTTTTTTTCGGTTGAAAAAATCGTGACGATTTCAGTTAAAATTATATAACGTGTATTATTGTTCATACGCACGCCGGATACTTCCATATCCTACCGAATGCTTTTCATTTCAAAAAATTGAATTTAAACAAATTTGATCAATTTTTTTTCCATCAATTTAAGCTAAATGAGCGAAAAAGTCAGATATCAAAATTTTAATGCGAAAATTCCCATTTTTAAACGACTCAAAGCTCATAAATTATCCAAGTTGAATCCATCTTAAAATGCTAAAATAAACATTAGAATAAGGGTCAGTCTAAAGTACAAGATTCAATTAATTTGGCACTGGTACTAGTTGGGAAATTCTCAAGATGCACCCTGGAATACTTCAAGGTACCATTTAATACTAGCAGCTCGAGCTGTTCGTGGATATGGAACCAATCTCACACCATAGATCGCCTTAAGCCTTTGAATTTATGATTATCAAATAGATTGTAACAATAAACAATTACAATAAATTTTCTACAGTGAAATTTCTTCGGTTAGGTTTAAGTTTTGAAACAATTTTGAAAAATCAAAAAAAAAAAAAAAAAAAAAAAAAACATCAAATTTACGCGATATAATTTTACAAATCTTGAAATAATGCAAGTTTACATCAAACAATTCAATTTTCGTAATTCAATAAAATTAAAAAAATTTCTTACGAAAAAAAAAAATCCTAGAAAGGAAACTACGACATTTTCAAGCATCTAGGATCAAAAATTTTCGGTAACGAATTCGTCGATCAACACAAAAAAATGTTTAACTACTTGAAAACAGGGCCAAAGCGAATGAGGTAGAAGGGGGGGGGGCATCCTAAAATGAAAAAGTTACGAACTATTCGGAAAAGGTTGGTAAATTTTTAAAAATATTGGTAAAGGAGCGTTAAAATGCAAATTTTTAAGCTTTCTGTTTACATATACTAAAATTTCTCAGCTCGTTTTACTCGTGTTTTTTTAATCAACATTTAAAAAACCAAATTACTCGAAAAAATTGTAAAAACTAAAAATCTACCTACTTCGAAATATGCACTTTTTAATAGTTAAAAAATTCATTTTTTTTTTTCAAAACCTCGTCTTCGTTTTGCTCGGGCATACACATACTTAAGTCTATGTACACTAAATACTTCATTCACCTTCTCTACCCCTTTAAACATTCTTGGCTACTCCAATTTATTCGTTTTTTCAAATATGGGTGAAAAAAATTGCCGAAAATTGAAGATTTAGTGGTAAAAGCGAGCTTATTCGTTCGGAAAAATAAGTCTGTCAGCCCTCCCCCCCCTCGGTTGTTCGCTAAGACCCTGGTTGATAATTAAAAAAAAAAAAAATCAAACATAACGATATCTTCCCTGATGAATGAAAATTCTTCATAGATGGGACTTCAAAAAGGTGATATATGTTGACTTAATAAATTCTCAAAACGAGATTTTCTTTAGAAAAACTGAAAACCCAATTCAAACGTCTACACCCCCTACCCACACGTAGAAATTAAATTATTAAAATTTCACTTCAACTCAAATCAAACTATGTATCCAAGAATATCCTCAAAGAAAGGGGAGGGCTTTTTCGACGTGGTGGAGAAATATCTAATATTTTTTAATAAAATGCCCATCATACAAAAAGTATCATTTTTCGAAACCTGTATTCGCAAAAAAGTTGGATAAACAGTAGTTATATGTATGACTGGGCAAGACAAGGGGAAAATTTGAAAAAAAAAAGGAAATTTTCAACCATAAAATCGTAAAAGTCCAGCAATTTTATGAAGAAAAAGTAATCTCATCAAGATTTCGGAGTATGAAAATTTTCAAAAATTTTCCGGCTTCGGGGAGAGCCGATTCCGAACACCACCTCTCACCTTCAACCCGGTGGTCAAACTACTGACCGAAATGCATTGGGGTAAAAATTTATGAGAAAAGTAAGGTGCAGTAGATTACCTACAATTTTTTACATAAAATTTAATACGAAATACATGAGTCAAATTGGGCGAAAATTTTACAAAATTTCATAAAATAATGGTTCAAAATGAGAACATTGAAACGAACTTTTACTGATAAAGATGGAGGAAGTAGTTTGCCATCACTATCGAGTGCTCCAATGTTGGTAAGGGAATTAGCAACAATTGACGGATGAAAGGAAATTTTTTCATCAATTTGTTGACAACTTTAACATTCGTAATGATGAAAAATTAATTTTTAAAATCATTCCAATATCCACTCTATCGTACGGCTACGTTGTTGAGAATCCCTCCTCTCTCCTCTTCACTCCTTACCATCATCTGATTCGTGTGTCTGTACATAAAAAATTCTGAACCTACTAAAAGACTTATTTTCCAATACTTAATTTCCTTTTCTCCTCTCTTCCCATCTGTTAATTAAATTCAGACATTTAGACAACCTCAACCCCTAAGAAACTGCTACAAATTCTGCTCCCGGCCCTGTCTAACAATTCCTATCCAATGACTCTACCCACGTTGTAAATGCAGTCTCATTCCTTCAGTCTCTGAACTTTCTATAGGAAATTTAGCGACCCACCACCTGTGCAGCCAAAAGCACCGGTTTTTTTTTGGCTATACTTTTTTTTATTGTATTGTCGTCAAATATATTCGATCTGAAAATTTATTGCAGTCTCACATAAATCGACTTCAAAAGCAAAATCATCGACTACTGACAAATTACCACATCCAACTCGAGTTTAATTCATAATAAATAAAAATTCAGTATTTAAGCGCACAAACCATAATAATTTCAAACCTTTTAAAAAAATAAAACAAGAGATAAAATAAACGACCAAAATTTTTGAAATCTTAAAACCATTTTACAATCTCTTAAATCTTAAAAAAAAAAACACTTACACACACACACACCAAAATACTCGGAATAGTTGACCAAAAAAAAAAAAAAACCTACATAGAAAACAACAAAAACGACGATGACAAACGTACACACTTTCAAGTTAGGAGAGAGAGAGAGAGAGAGAGAGAGAGAGAGAGAGAGAGAGAGAGAAGAAAAAGCAATTTAAAAAACTATACAATTAGCACGATAAAAATAATGACTTTTATAGCACTTATTTTTCATTTCTTTGTAATGAGACGCCGATTAGTCGTCGTTGACAGTGCGACAGTGATAACGCGCCCAATTAATTTTACACGTGGTCGGTTCGCTTTGAATATTCCTAAATAGCATACTTTTTCCATCTTACTCCTCCTCCTCCTCCTCCTCATTGGTACACCTATTACCTATAGCTATATAGGTAGAGTTACAGGTACCTACAATTCCCATAATACATACGAATAGAGAATTTAGCTCCTTCTCCGCGGTCGTCGTCGTCCTCCTCCTCCTCCTCCTCCTCATCATCGTCACCATAATTCGTACGCGTTAAAAATTGAAACGTTCTTCTTCGGACCGAAGATAAAAGATAATATATTTGAGAAATTTAGTCGAAAAAAAAAAAAAAAAAAACTCATACACGGATGATTTGTAAAGCTACATATATACCTATGCATAAAATGTATTATACACTTTCGAAATACGTACGTCGTCGCTCGCGTCGCGCTTCGCTATGACGATAAATTAATTTCCCTGTTACCGGTTCGTCTTCACCTTATAGTCTTTTTTTTATTATGTACAGCACCGCGCACCTGCCTTTAATAGGCTACATAATATGTACCTAAATATAATCCATACGTTAATTTATGAAAATTACTATATCGTACACAACAATTCGATGATCTTTACGTACTGAAATCGGTTTTTCAATAAATTATGTACTGTGTATATTTTTTTCAAAAAGGGTAATTTGCCACCTAATCTCAACCTGTACAGTTACCCCAATCTTCTTGATTTTTTTTTTTTTTTTTTTTCGTCCACAAAACCAGAAGCCAGAAACGCTCTCCGGTGGAAAGTGAAATACATCTATGTACACGATCGCGAGACGTTCCATACTTGAAACCTGTTCATGGTGTACGTGCTTGGTATTGTAAAAATAAAGGCATTCCTTTTTCATACATACGTGTATAATATATATTTTATATAAATATCACCGATATTCATTCTTCTCTTCTCTATTTCTCTGTCACATTTCTTCGATAAATCGTGAGTGAACAATATACGTCTGCCGTACGGTACATACGATTCTGTACAATATACCTCGCGTACCGCATCCGTAGTGAACCGCTTTGGCAACAACAACACGCGTTCGTTTTCGTTATTTTTCTGCTGTAAGTAAAGCGCACACGTATGTAGATATACCTGGCTTGAGGGAGCGAGGAGAGGAAATCGGTCAAATTTTAAACGACTGTACTTCGATCGTATAGGTAAAAGATGGCCAGAACTACGTAGATCTACGTATACTCGTAAATTACATCAAGGTATGTAATTCCAATTCAAAGCATTCTACTTCTTCCTCTTCCCTACATTACAAATCCCGTTCATAATTTCTTGGTTCACTCAACCCCCTCGTCACCACACCAAAAAAAAAAAAAAAACCGTTCTCAACTTATGACAATTCTACCTCCGTGAACTTGACATAATGAGATACATCGATCAACAATTGCAATGATGAATTTTTCCCTTTGTGAGGAAAAAAAAATCAGACCACGAACGCGGATAAATTCAATAATAAAATTGTTGAGAACTTTCCACCACAGATGGGGGTATTATTTAAAAAAAGCTCTGAAGATAAAGACGAGATCATTGCCACGAAAATTAAATAGATCAAGAACTTAGCTCGAGAACATGTGGCTCTAGAGATATACAGGGACTCCAGAGACACAGAGCTACAAAGGTAAAACTGATCCAGAATTTGACTCTGGAGATAATGTACGAGTAGAGAGCTCGACTCCACAGATAAAGAACGTTTAGGGCTCAACTCTCAGAGATACAAAATGATCGATAATTCGGCGGAATTCAGCAGCAGAGCGAGTCTAGAACATGGATCTAGAAATTAAAAAAAAAAAAAAAAATCTGAAACTTGGCTCTAGAGATGCAGAGAACTTTGACGAACTATTTTAGAGGTAAAATTGGATAATAATTAGGCGCTGCTAATGATCTATAACTTGACTTCTGAGATAAAGAAGCTTTAGAACTCGACTTCAGAGATAAACACGCTTTAGAACTCGACTTCAGAGATAAACAAGCTTTAGAACTCGACTTCAGAGATAAAGAAGCTTTAGAACTTGACTTCAGAGATAAACAAGCTATAGAGCTCGGCTCTGGAGGTGAGCATGATCGAAAATTTGGTGGGATTTGACTATAAACGTCATCTAGATTATAACTCTGAAGATACAAGTGGATAGCTGATCTGAACCATGGCTCTAAAGATGAAAGTGTGAGATACCATCCGAAACTCGGCTCCACAGATACAATCAGCTTCAAGAAACACAACTTCAGATATTAAAATAATTAAAATTTGGTATTAAAGATGATATAGAACACAACTCTAGAAATAGAGAAGGTTTAGATCTCAGCTTCAGAGATACAGATGATCGATAGCTTGGCAGAATTCAGCTGTTGAACAGATCTACAACATAGCAGTAGGAATCGAAAGAAAATCTGAAACCTGGCTTTAAAAATACCGAGAAATTGACAAACTATTCTAGTGGTAATACTAATCAAGAATTATACTCTGGAGATGAACCGAATTTCAGAGATAAAGAAGCCCTAGAGCTCAGCTCTGAAGATGAGCACGATCGCAAAATTTGGTGTAATTTGACTCTAAACACGATCTAGATTATAACTCTCAAGATATACGTGAATAGCTGATCTCCACAACACAGCTCTAACGATGAAAGGAAAATAGAAACATTTGAAACTTGACTCTACAAATACAGAGGACTTCAAGAGACAAAGGCTTTAAAAATAAAAATAACTGAAATTCGGTACTGTAGATGATAATATAGAACCCAGCTTCAGAGGTGAACACAGTCTGCAGCTCAGGCTTTAAAGATAAAGGTAATTGGTAACTTGGCAAAGTTTAGCTTTAAGCAGCTTAATTCTAAACGTGAAAAAAATCATCTCGAGCTTGGCTATTGACTCCAGAGATATAGAGTACTTGAGGTATGCCTTCGGAGTTAATAATGATCCACAATTCGACTCTGGAAGATGTCTACAGCCAGACTGTAGAGATAAAGAAAATTATTTAGAGAGTTCAGCTCTAGAGATACAGACGAATTGGTAATTTCATTTTGGAGATGACCTGTCTAACTCGATTTTAGAGACAATCACCCTATGCCTTTAGTTTCGTCGATCACACTGACAAGTCATTTTACACTTGAATAAAACGTGAAAAAAAAATCACAAAAAACTGAGGGAAAATCTTCAAAAACAAAAAACTGTAATATCTCACTTCCAAAGTGTAATGGTTGAAAAAATTACTCGAAATGTTATTTTACATCTCAATAAAAGTAAAAGATAATAAAAAAATTTCACAGAAAATATCAATATTTCCCTTTTAGAAGACAGAATAATTATAATAATAATAATAAAAAAAAATGTTTAAAATAAAAAGAAGTTGAAAAGCAGAAAAAGTGTTCAGCAATAGATGCTAATCTTTCACTACTAATTTCTGAAGTGTAAAATTATTAAAAAATAGTTTAAAACGTCTTTTTATTATACAATTCAAAAAACGCGAAATCAGACCAAAAAAATCTTCAAAAAAAGACATTAATTCTTCATATTTTGAATGTATCAGCGAAAACGTCAAACTAAGCACAGAAATTTAACAAACAAACAAAAAAAAATAAAAAAATTGGTGGAAAAAACTTCACAAACTTAACTTTTCGAGTACCAAATTCAAGGGCAAAACACTCGACCAACTTTTCAAATAAAATAAACGTACCTGCATGTAAAATGTTTTATTAAAAAAAAAAAAAAAAGAGGAAAAAACTACAAAAATGTAATCGTTTCTCACACATACGCGCTATCTCACTCGATCACTGTCAAATACTACGTAAATTACAAATTTCATCGTCCGGTGAGGGTAACGACGAAGAGGAGTTGGAAGAGAAGACGAAAGGGGACGAAAAAAAAACACCGAACCGAACTATACGCTCGTCTCTGTTCCTCAGTGGCACGATAAAAATCTCCAAAAGATTTTACAGGTTTCGCTATATGATTAATGATTAAGCTAGGAAAAACGCATCCTAAACAGGTAATTAATTCTAAAATGTGAGGAAAACGTTGATGCTATATATGAAGAATAAAAACATAGATATAATATGCAACAAATCTCAGAAAAAAAAAAAAATATACGAGTAAATATAACTCATACGTATACTAAAATCTTTTTCTGGTTCCCTTTATTTAGCATTTATAATCTAATACGTGCGTAGATCTGAGTACATATCGCTCTTCGTAAATTTCTTCTTTCACATAAATAAAAAAATAAAAAGAGCAGCAACAACCGTGATCGTACATTTTTACATAATTTCCTTCATGCCGGAGCGAGAGATTCCATAGAACATACGCGGCTAGATAATACAGCAATATAAAGTAAATAATGTTATCCACCCCTCCCCCCTCGCTCTTTCTATCTCTTACTGAATCACGCCAAATGATGTATAAGCTGGGCAGAATTTTTTTCATATGCTGGTATACCCATGTAGAAAAATGTACATTGTGTGCGGATACCAACAGCAACAGGTAATCCATACAGAGAAGTGATTTCCTCACAATTGTGACAGATTTCTTCGTCTTGATAAGAATTATGGATGTTTTTCCCTATTTTTTGCAATATTTCGTCAACATTTTAGAAATTTGCGACAAAACAGTGCCTTCAGAAGCCATCTTTCGTCGTATAGTATGAACAGTCATTATCGCTTTCAAGGTACCGAACATCCAACCAACCACGTGATTTCAAATTAAAAGCTAATTATTTGTACGTCACGTCGTCGTCGTCGTCGAGTGAAACACGTTTGTGGGTATAATATACGTGTAGGTAGGTCTATGTAGATGCATATTACACAACTTTTATGACACCTTTGACTCGTCACTATGTAGCCGGTACGAGGTGCTCGATGCACCCCATTATTCTGGTCTGATGCACTTCAACGCGAATGAACGACGTGTGTAAATACTCCTCGTCTTTTTACACCTACCTAGCCTATACCTACCTCTCTACCTATGATATAGCCGGAGCTTTACGAGTTCACTGTGCCATGATTGCACAGGTAAGGTAGTATAAACAATATATCTAGCAACAATTACCGCACCAGGATGGAGTTAACGCTTTAAAAGACCACTCATATCCGAGGCAGCGTAATTTGCATATTATTCTTAAGCCTAGTCTATTTGCGATAGCCTATGTCGAGGCTGTGAGGCAGTGTTGCTAAAAAAGAGACGCCGTTCTTTAACTCCACATCTTCCACTCGTCCCGATATACTTTATTTCAAGTTGTAGCTTTTCGAGTTTATCACAAAAAAGTGACTCGTAAAATGTAGTTTCACCAGAGTCATCGTGATCAAAAAATCTTATAGATATTTTTTACGAAATAAACCAACCCCCTAATTTGCTCCTGATAAACTGAACCGAAAAAATTTAACCTACGATAAATTTTTTCGAAAAAATCATACCCCTATTTTTTGTCTCATTTTCGGTCGTTTAGTCAAAATAGCTAGCTCTTGGTACTTTGAATTCGATAAAAAACATAGCTACATAAAAAGAGACGGATTAGCTCCTCCTAACCTCAAAGCTATTCCTTGCACTCGGCTCACATCTTGAAAATCGATGGACATATTTCATTGTATTTTAGTAAAATTTGGAAATGTTTTTGCATGAGCCTTGCACCTTCCCATGCTCCTCCGTAGAAAAAAAAAATTTCAACTCGTTCAAATATAAACGTTTTATCCAACCTTTGCTTTGCCACACCGAGCGCCTGAACCCCCTGCCCCCCACTCAGTTCATGGGTACGTCTAGGCATAAAATATCAATAAGTTACACCTTTTGTTTTAATGATTGGCATCAGTTTGGGGGTAAGGAGAAATGGCGAAGAGGGCCTACAAAACTGTCAATGAGCACCATGTGCTACCCTTCGTCCTTCACATACCTCGAAATTTAATTTTGTCATAACATTAGATAATCGGCCTCCTGAACACCCACACCACGAATTTTGAGTCAAATGTAAATTTACGTAATTAGCATCGTTATCATATTCAATCTATAACAAAACCTTTGTTGGTATAACAATGGTAGGGAGCCATCAGCTAAAGAGGTTGGTACCAGAGTGGATCGGTTTTTGAAAATTTTTGAAAATTGACATCGGATAGTGTTTAATAGTTGCCAAATAATATCAAAACTGAAAAGATAAAAATTTGATGAAACTTCGAATTTACCCTTCGTAACGAAAGCTCGAAGCTTTAAAAAAAATACAAAAAATTCTCAAGGATGGTAAAAGAAAAAATTTCAAAAAATTTTACAAAAAAATGAGTTAAATAAACTGTTTTTTTTTGCCCAAAATAATCAACATCGACGGAGACCAGAGAAACGTTATTTTTCACACTTTTCGAAATATTTTTAAATGATTCGAGAAAAATTCGACTTCGAAAAAATTTCAATTTAACTAGCTTCAATAGTTATTTTAATATTCATTCAACCTACTTCCAACGAATTTTCTCCTTCTTTACTTTTTCCAGTGGTTGTCGAATATCTTCATTTCACATGTGAGAAATACGTCCTTTTCCCTGATTTCTTATTCTTCAAAAATAAAAAAATCAACGGAAGTGAAAAATAGCTTTTGATGACTCCATTCGACTGAAATTTTTCTCTCAAAAAAGAGTTTTATTTTGAATAAATATACCAGCATTAGATCCATTTTCAACAAAATTCTTCGAACTATTATTTTCCGTAATTTTTGGAAATTTTTCAACATTTTTTAGTTCATAAAGGTGTATTACTGGGAAAGATAAATTTGAATTTTGGGGGTTTAAATTGCTACTACGTTAGTTCGAGTTGATTTGACAACTATTGAACACCAATTTGCAAAAAAAAAAATTATTCATAGACATTCGTGCTCAGAAGGTTCTAATACTGTAAAAACGACAACTACGACAGCAATATACCTGAGACTACATTTGCCCCAAAATGGCGATGGAGGTGCTACAAAGAACACCGATTGGCCAAATGGGAAATTCTGCATTTCCATGTAAGTATAAGTCATGATCGTCTTTCCTCGTGGTTTATCATTTTTTCCCGCGTAATACTACCCCCCCTCCCCTTATATTTTTGAAAGAATGTTATTTTCCACTTTTTCAACTGTGGCCCGGCCAAGATGGTATTTTGGTAAAATAATGTTATTCTGGAATCGATGAGATTACTTTGAAAATGATTAAACATAATTTTACCTCAACACCTACATAACTGAGGAAAACCTCAAAACATTGAATAGCGGTTTTTTGAAGGGAGATTGGGGATTATAGGGAAGAGCTGTTGATTTTTTCAGGGCAAGTCTTCATACAAGTTTAAATTCAAATTCAAGTTTGAAAAAACCCAACCGAGCTAAACCAACCTTACGATAAAAAGGATTCAAAACTATTACTCAGTAACTGGCCCATTACCTAAGAATCGCTCAAAAATTAAAACCTGAATTTCCATCCCATTTGAACCGACTCACCGAGTCAGAAATCTCTATCCATGCATCGACTCCAATAATATCTGGTAGCCTTTAACATTCTACACCCAACAATCTCCGCATTCTATATCGATCTCTATACACGATTATCAAAACTCGTTCGAACGAGATCAAATCGCCATATAATACGTACCATCACAATTATACAATGATATCTTCATCATCGATTGAAACTGTGGTACATATTTATACAACCTATCTTTGTAATTCCTTCATCGACTACTTTCTCGTTCTTGGCATATTTTTTGAAAAAAAAAAAAAAAAAAAAAAAAAAAAAAAATGCTCCAAGTATAATCTATACCGAAGGAAATACCTCCGCACACAGAATCGGTTCGTTGATATCGTGTAAAATGTTAACACACTCGGTTGTCGGCTCTTGTTGGCTCATACTCGTGCTCGATCGTCTAAAAGAAAAAGAGAAAAAAAAAAATACTACACATCCATCTCTTCGTCTGCGGTATACCTATGAATATATACTTCATGTACTGTACCATATAGGTTAACTATATATGTAGTAGCTTTAGCTACACATATAGGCATAGGTATAGGCATAGATAGGCCCCTACGTACACAGACTTCTTATAACCTTGACGAAACAGAGTACTTTATATAAAGAGCGCCTCTAGATATACACGTCGCAGCATTTTCTAGGTAAATACTTTAATAAGCTACCGCGTATAACATCTTTAATGTGTATAGCTACAGGTACCTACAATAAACGTACTGATATCGAGACGGAGGGGGGGGGGAGATCATAAATAGGTACCTACGTGTTTCCAAAAATGTACAGAGAGAAAAAAAAATCGTTCGAATTACAATATCGCATGTGAATCCTTTAGTTGGCAACTTGCGTCCAAGGTATCGTAATACAGGATCGTTCAATAATCTACTTAAATGTACTCGATCGTAGATAGGTATAAGTTAGGGTGGGTCAAATTTCAAAAATATCGAAAAGAAATTTTTTTTGAAAAAAAAATTGAATTATTACACTTATTTATAGTCAAAATCATCATTGCTGGCATATTTCCACCACTTCCCCTTTTTTCTGGAGTTTTTAAAAAATGCTATTTTTTGAACTTTTTCGCGATTTTATGAAAATTTATGAAAGAATTTGTTTTTGAAAAATGCCTTCCTAAAATGGATGCAAGGCATCAATTTCACATGATTACAAGTTTCAAAGGTGCTTAAAGTATGGTTTTTCGTGTTTTTCAATAATTTTTCCACATCTTTGAAAACTTTTTTTCAATGAAATTCCAAGTGAAATAGGCCGAGTACATTTACCTTTGTCCATCTGAGGTCGGTTTTCATCGCTTATGCCTTTTTTAGGGTTTTAAATAGGTATCCTAGCAGACAAAAATACAGTATAAATGGTTCAAAAAAAAAGAAAAAAAATCAAAAATTTCTTCTGAAGGTCTAAACTAGTTTAAATTTCTCCCCCTTAGTAAAATTTTTTATGAGAAGTGGTGAATTGGCTATTGGCTGGGATTTTTAAACTATTTAGTGGAAAGTGGTCCCTATGGTCTGAAAATTCACCGGTTAAAATTTTAGCCTTATAACTCACTCCTTCTTTTCCTCCCCTCCCCCTCCTCCCCCTCCTCCTTCTCCTCCTCCTCCTCATCCTGCTTCCTATATCGTCCCAAAAAGTATTCGAAATACAAGTTCCGCATATAAATTTTTATATTCTACAACTTTCAATCGATTTTTTTCAAACTTGTAGGAACAATGGACCGTACTGAGGGTCACCGCTGGAAATTTTTTCAAATTTTTTCGATCATTTTTTCGCCATGAAACGCGCATTTCTAAATTTCAAAACAGAACATCTACAAGTTGTTTCAAACCTAGAACAACAAAGTTGGTAAAAAACTTTAAAAATGCGAAAACTCGTTTTTTTTTTTTTAAATTAATTTTGCCAGCTTGAAATGGTCATTTTCACCCAAATATTTTTGTCGCTTAAAATATGTTGTATTGGACTTATTTACGTTCGATTGTCGCGATTTTTACTGAAATTTATTCATTTCAAGATCAAATCGCTATCATAAAAAAAAAATAACCTTACAAACTCTCCTACTATAAGATGGTGAAATCCTCCTGGTCTCCGATTTAGACGAAACTTACCCAATATGTCAGTGATAACATTACCCCGCCACCAAAAAATTTGGCCATCCAAGAGGAGAGGGGGGGGGGAATTCAAAAAGTTTGAAATTATTACATAAAACTCACAACGTATAAGATGTATATGAAAGAATATCTTCGATTTTTTTTTTCAAATATTTCAAGAAGTTTTCTGATGGGAGGGGGGGTGTGGCAGGAAGAGAGCAATAGCTAGAATTGTTTTCATAAATTTAGTCATACTCTTAGGCATGACATATATTGTTTGGAGTGCCCCAAGGAAGATGCACCATGCTGAAAAAAATTAAAAACCTCATTAAAAACGGATTTTTTATTATTTTTTTGCCACATTTTGACCTTCAAAGGTCAATATCTGAGGTGGTAAAAATTAAAATTTTGTGCATCGCACTTAGAAACACCCAAAGGTAAGAGTTTTCGATTTCCGCCTGTGAAACGGGTACGATACGTATTGCGACGTGATTAAATTTGATATAAAGCAACCTGCCCGCGAGAATTCATTTTTTCCACGAGCTGCGCGTGGAAGTGAACTGAACGCGAACGCACTACCCTGCGAATTATTTTACAGTTGCAAAAGTATGGGGCGATTGGGTTTTCTAATTCAACGAAGCTTCTTAAAATGTGTTCAAAGAAACTTCGGAGATTAATTTCGTTCGCATAGTTCACTTCCACGTGCAGCTCGTGGAAAAAATAAATCCTTGTCCGGAGATTGCGTTACACAAAATTCCTCTCTCAAAAAAAAATGCCATATCTAAATATATGACTAACTTCTTAAAACAATTCTAGCCATGGCTCTCCCTCCACTCCTCCCCTTCCCCAATAAAAAAAAAGTTTTCAAAATTTTCAAACCTTTCCAAACGTTTGTAAATATTTGGAAAAAGAAAAATTGAAAAAATTTTAAACTTTTTGAATCACCGCATTCTCGGAGGTTGAAAATATTGTACTTTGAGCAAACACAGCCGAGTTACTCAGGTCTGGGAGGAGGGCAGGGCTCACAAAATTGTTAGGCATGGTTTCATATCAAAACTAACATTTCGGCTGAGCTTGAGCGTTCGTGCTCGACGGGTTAAACTACCCACACTTCGCAAGATTATTTTTCGTGTATTTTAAATAATTTAACTGAACTCAAATAAGAGTCTAGATCATTTTGATCATTTTTTCACATACCCTGAAAAAAAAAAAATGGCGGAAATTTGTCAACAAAGATAATTTTAGCTATAAATACGCGTAATAATTCCATTTTTGAGAAAAAATTAAAAAAAAAAAAATATCTTTTCGATTTTTAAAAAATTTTTGACCTTTGACTGAGTTTTGCAAGTTCAAAAAATTCAGTTAGATGAAGAAATATTGATATCGTTCAAAAAGAATACCTACGTGTGGAATAAGACTAAAAAGGAAGGAAAGAATCCATTAGACGTATAATCAAACAGACAGCCATAATCACAAACAGTAAAGTAATTTTTTTTTTCTGACCATAACAATATACTGTGATGGTATGCGATATGACCTACGTACCAAGCTAGCTATATCATAGAGTACATACACATAGGCGATATTTTACATACATGTACGTACAGTAGACGTACTACCACTATCTATTCAAATATCCTATACCTTATAGATAGATAGACATATATACTATATGATGTATACGAAGAGTAGCAGTAGGTGGAACTTTATTATTGCAGCACATATACAAACCAAGGTGTATATACGAGTAGCATAGTATGGGCTACCTGATGAACATAACATACATATACGAATAAGTACAGCCAACAACGACGACGTCAAAATAAATCCATCGTGAGAATATTTCCCACCGGTGTATTTATAATTTATTGAATTAACCTTCGAGCTAAGATAATTCTATTGTTGAGACGACTTCCACTTTCGCCATATTTTTCAAATTATAACCATCGTCATTACCATTTTAACCATACCTACCCATCCTTCCATCCTTCCATTTATACATACACGCACAGGTACAGGTACAGGCACAGGCACAAGCAAGACACATCCACACACATACATATACATCCAGTTCGTATAAGTCTAGCTAGGTACATAATATAAAGTACACACCATCGTGTCTTTGTCGTATACTTATGTACCTATATGAACACTGAACAGTACTTCAAGTTCAACACACTTTTTTTTAAATAATAATTTACTGCATTTTTTTTTTTTTTTTGGTTACGACGTTTAAAAAACAAAAAAAAAAAAAAAAAATGGTAGTAAGAAAAACTTAGGCAAACAAGGCGGTAGCTAGCTGTAGAGTGTACGATAGATCCTGTCGGTCATTTGGTATACGTAGACGTACATTATAACGTATACTTCACCCTATGCTCTCCCTCTCTCTCTCTCTCTCTTCGGGCGGTATACCACGACGATGCGATGTATTAACACGCACCTACTTCTACTTCTTATCAAATTTAACAAAAATTACCATCTTCGTATTTGCTGTACGTACAATGCGTCTAGTTCTAGTCGCCGGGCCGGGGCCGGGTCGGCTAAATTAATTGAATCGGTTGGTTGTTTCGTTACAACTCCGTTTACCGCAGAAGCAGATTCGCTTGTCAGTGTTGAATTAAAATGTTGCCTAAAGGTGTACCATGCTACGGCTCTGTTCAGCCGGCTCTGTACGCCTGGTATTGCCAAATACCGGTGTATTTTTCAACTACTCATTGCACACGCGGAGAGCCACTTTGACCAGGAGGGTAAAACTAAAAAAAATCTTCACTTTTGAATAATTTTACACGCGTATAGGTACGTTGGTTTTTGTTCGAGAGGACTTTTAAATCTCGTCCTATCTTATACTCGCATACTACGAACATATTATACGTATTACAATCGTCTGGTTATAAATTATAGTAACGCGCGTTCGTTTCATCTCACTCCTCGATCCTCCTGCACTCTGCACCAACGTGTACAAAAATTCCAATCTCGCCGGTTAGTTTGCATTGTATACAGGGTGTCCCGTGAAACTTTGGCTGTCAAAATGTAACCCGTAAGTAATAATCGCGAGCAGAAACTGAAAAAAAATCGTTACGATAGACTGCCCACCTTGAAAATTGAAGGGGCTACGAAGATTTTTCTCTATGATATTTTTTAGATTGCGAAAATCGAAAATACTAATAAAATTAAAAAGGAAATCATCGCTCTATCAATTTAATTTTCATGACACATCATAATTACGCGAATTGAAAAAAAAAAAACTACAACAAGATCAGTGGTAGAGTAGCGAGCATGCAACGGTGGTTAGAAAGTCGACACCACCAAACACTAATTTACATACCAAATTTCAACTTCCTACTTCAATTTGGAGTAGAGCTATACGAGGAACAAACCCAAAAAAAATTAGAAAAACAGACTAAAAAACTACATTTTTGAGGCTGTAACAAGTTCAATGGGACCAAAAAAATCGAACCCTCCCCCCCAAAAGATACATCTAGGACCTATACTAAATCTATATACCAAATTTCGATCTCCTAGCTCAATGTGGGTGGGAGGGGAGGGGGTGGGATGGGGTTGATGCGAGGACAAAAAACAAATATTAAGAAAAACCTACCAAACAACTACGTTTTCGGAAGTGAGAGGAGGGGTTAATCAGGCTGAAAAGTTGAGACTCCCAAAAGGCACATTTGAGACCCCTTTTGAATCTACAAAGCAAATTTCAACTTCCTAGCTCAATGTGGATGGGAGGGGAAGGGGGTGGGGTGGGGTTGATGCTAGGAAAAAAAACAAATATTAAGAAAAACCTACCAAACAACTACGTTTTCGGAAGTGAGAGGAGGGGTTAATCAGGCTGAAAAGTTGAGACTCCCAAAAGGCACATTTGAGACCCCTTTTGAATCTACAAAGCAAATTTCAACTTCCTAGCTCAATGTGGATGGGAGGGGAAGGGGGTGGGGTGGGGTTGATGCTAGGAAAAAAAACAAATATTAAGAAAAACCTACCAAACAACTACGTTTTCGGAAGTGAGAGGAGGGGTTAATCAGGCTGAAAAGTTGAGACTCCCAAAAGGCACATTTAAGACCCCTTTTAAATCTACAAAGCAAATTTCAACTTCCTAGCCCGTCCAAAAAACACATTTATAGGCTGGTAAGGGAAAGAAGGCAATGGGGGTGATAGGTGTAAAAAGCCGAAACTCCCAAAAGATACGTCTATGGTTGCTGCTAAATCTATAAATACCGAATTTCAACTTCTTAACTTAATTTGGAGGGGAGATAGGGAAGGAATAGTGTTTTTTCAAGGTCAAAAAAGGAGAAAACCCTCACACCTGTCTTTCTAATTAACGCAGGAGGCTAATTTTTTCGATATGTGGTATAACTTTGAATTTACTATCGGTTGGCTTAGAACAGAGCAATTTTAGTCATTTTAATCCCTTAGCAACTCCTTTACCAAATTCGGGCCGAAGTGAATTTTGACTCGGGTCAACCTTACTGCAGAATATCGCATGGGCTGCCAAACTAAGCCGATTTTACAAATTTGATCGACTTTGGTGGGTATCGAGTTGAGCAAATAATTTTCAGTTTCAGGAGGGGCGGGGGGGGAGTAAATACCTACCAGGATCTGAAAACAGATTTTGTTGATATCTCCCCTCCTTCATCCGATAAACCATAATAACCTGATTTTCAATAACATAACGACATAAAAAATTAGGCTAAAAAGAAAATGTCATGTAAAAAATTTTTATGAAAATGAAATTGAATTTTCCCATAAGGAAATCTTTTTCATCGCGAATCAAAATTTGTGACCTTTGGTGGACAATGCGCATCTTTTAGGGTAATTTAAGTTATTTGCAAAAAATTGGAAAAAATCAAAACTTCGGGAGCGGCGTTGTTTTAAAAAATGATAATTGCATATTAAAAAATTTAAATTTTTCAAACAACACAGCTCTGTTAAATTTTTATTTTTTCAAATTTTAATAAATAACTGAAATTACTGTGAAAGGCATGTACTGCCCACCAAAAGTCGCAAATTTTGGTTCACGATGAAAAAAATTTTCCTTATGGAAAAATGTACCGATAGAAAAAAATTTCCTTTCAAAACTTCAAATCGTCTTAAATTTCAATTTTGTAAAAATCTTTCACGTAATATTTTCATTTTATTTATTAAATTCATGTTTTTGAAAAAATTTCTTTCCATAGAACATCGAATTTCACATAGAAATATCACCGTAGTCCCTTCAATTTTCAACATAGACAACCTATCGAAATGACGTTTTTTGTTCGTCTCCGCGAGTTTTGACTGACGTTTCGTGAGTGAGACACCTTATATGTATGTAAAAAAAAAAAAAAAAAAGGTAAAAAAATATTCGCTCTTTTGGCTCCATTACATAAATGCAGCTTTGCGTTAACTATATGCACTTTACCTCTACACACACACAGACCGCTGTATAGAGAGCCAGGTATCTCGACTTCTACATCTCTCTCTTTAATAATTCAAGTGTACAAATTATAGCAAGTGGCAGCACCTTTCTTCGAAAAAAAAAAAAAAAAAAAAAAAAAAAAAAAAAAAAA
>FIZR01009388.1:0-11336 GCA_900060175.1 Ferrisia virgata
AAAAAAAAAAAAAAAAAAAAAAAAAAAGGAAAATTTGCGAACGAAAAAAAAATCATCGCCTTACGATGCCTTTTGAGCCTGATTTTCATAACTTGAGAAGATATTCAATATTTTTTCTTAAACAGTGGAGAACTACAGATAAATGTTTGAGTGATTAGTCGAAACCCCCAAACAGCGCATCTAAGACCTATACTAAATCTGTACATCAAATTTCAACACCCCCTCTCTCCAAATAAAGTTATAGGAGAATATGCGAGGAACAAACTCAAATAAAATAAAGGAAACTGAAAAAAAAACTACATTTTTGAGGCTATAATGGGCTGCAATGAGGTTGAAAAGTTGAAATCCTCAGAAGACGCAAGTAGCACCTATACTAAAATCCACCTACTAAATTTCAACTTTCTGGCTTGAATTTGGAGGGATGTTATTCGAGGGACAAAGTGAAAAAATAAAAAAATTCGTCCAAAAATCCGCATTTTCGGTGCCATAAAGGGGCAATGAGGCCGAAAAATCCAAACCCCCTAAACCACCAAAAAGCACACCTGCGACTTGTTCTAAATCTGCATACCAAATTTCAATTTCCTACCTCAATTTGGAGGGGAGTTATGCGAGAAACAAATCCCAAACAGAAGAAAACCCACCCAAAAAACCTTATTTCCGAAGTTTTTGAGGAGGAGCAATGGGTCTGAAAAGTCGAAACCTCCAAAAGGGGCATCTATGGCCCTTACCAAGAGTACATATCAAATTTCAACTGCTTTGCTCAATTTAGAGGGGAGATAGGGGAAGAACAGCCCTTTGCCAAGTTCAGAAAGAAGAAAACCCTCATATCTCCCCTTCTAATTGACCAAGCAGGCTGATTTTTGCAAATGTTATACGACTTTGGATTGCCTATCGATTAACTCAGAAAGGAACAATTTTTGCGATTTTAACCTCTCAACACTGCCTACCCCAAATTTTGGCAAAACTGAATTTTAACCCGAGGTCAATCCCACACAAGAGTATCAAATCCGGCGCCAATCCAAGCCTGTTTTTTCGAATTTGATCAATTTGGGTTGGTCTAGAGCTAAACTAATAATTTTTGGTTAGGAGGGAAAAATTAAAATAAAAATAAATAGATGGCCCAGATTTTTCAACACTTGATCATTAGGCATAGGTGATCAACAGTGTTCTATCAAGAATTGACCTGCAATAGTGAACCATCAATATTTGGACTGACAAGCCTTTATGGTCCAAATATATCAACACTTGACCACTAATAGTTGATAGTCAATCGCGGACTGTGAAAAATTGACCGTCAATAGTGGACCATCAATATCCAAATTGCCAGCATCTTGAATGTCAACTTGAATGTTAAGAAAAAGATGCTATTTAAATTTTCAAAATTCTTTGTTTCATCAATTCTCTAATTCCAACAAAAGTTCAAAGCTCATTTAAAGTGATGTAACTTTTAATAAATTTGTGATTTATTTATAACAATAGGAATTTTGAAAATTGTTCAGCAATTTTTTCATAACATCCATTTTTTTTTTTTTTGCTGAACATAATCCAACTGTTGACAGTTTTGATGTTAACAGCCCAAAACAGTTGATTATCAAAAAGTCAAGGCTATCAACATACAGGCCATCAAAATCGGAACCATCCGGATTTTGACTGTTTAGATTTTGGTGCTGCGCTATTGATGGGTCAACTGTAAAAGTGCGCTATGAAACATCTTTTGGTGTTAATATCTAACATAGCCAAAAATTGTCGCAATGGTCTTTCAGGACTCCGAAACAAATGTTGTTGATACTCCTCTTTCATCCGTGGTAGGTCGATGGACCTTAATAGCCTGGTTTTCATTGACCAAACGACATAGAAAATCAGATTAAAAATATAATCACTATCGGCGGATTATAAAAATTTTATAATTAATAGAGATTTGTTTTTCATTTTGGGAGGCGTAGTAAACGGTACGTAGTTGGAATGAAGTATTCAGTAATCGATAATTTTTCGTAAATCACTTTCACCATTCAAAAGATTGCGAAATAGGCTTTAGGGATAGGTGCACATGATACAATGCCATTCGTATGCAGAATAAAAGATCTCTCAACTTTACAAAAGGACACACCGCCGCCTCTTGGATACCTTTAATACCTATGTAGTATGTAGTATGTAGTATGTAGTATGCAGATACTTTTACAGCACAGATACTATGCATACAACATGCTATATTGACGTGTATATATGTATTGTGTATTGAATACAAAAGCAGCATCAACCTTTCTCAATGTTTAAATATTCAAAGAAATTATTCCAGTCACAAGACGTATGCATTCGCCTGTTTGATTATGTAGTATTATCAATTCATTAAACCGACACGTCCCGTCGCCGCCTGCCTATCGCTTTACTCGCCATGACACGGCGCGGCCGTTAGTTACAAGCTAAAAACGTATGTTAGTTTAACCAGTTCTAGTTTTGAGGCGGTTATCGTAGACGTACCGAACCAAACATATCAAGGTATGAATAAGAGAAAGAAAAAAGCACCGCGTAGCTGTGAAGTTTCCGACTTGCATCTTCCACTACCTCTACCTACGTCTATGTAATCTGTAGACAAATGGGTAATTACGATGCTATTTGAAATTTCGATAATCATTACGAATGGAAATGAAGAGTGTGTAAGCTTTTGATGTTGTCAGTGACTGCGATAGTTCCTGTAGACGATTTATTTAGCGTACATATAGGTATTTGTGTCTGTAACTGGAAGCCTAATATAAGCTGTCCCACTTCAATACTTTGGCTCTCGCAAAATCCAGTATTTTAGCCTGCTATAGGAACATGTTTACAAAGTATGAACTTCTCAGAAAGTGTATGTGTGCAGTAAAGGAAAAAGGGGGAAAATTCTGAACTCACTATGATTTTTTGGAGAATTTACTTAGTGAAATAATAGAAAGCTTAAATTTAAACTTTTTTGGTGAAAGCTTAACTTTTCATAACGAGTACAAAGGTTTTATGATACTTGTTTCAAACAGTTGATTTTCAAAATGGGATCTCAATACACCTAGGCGCTAGAAGGGTCCTTAATTTCGATCAAAATTCAAAAAAACAATTCAGATACTTTTCCCTTTCAAGGATAAATTCTAGATCATAGTAGTGTTATGTATGTGTGACCATATCCATGTCAACTTTTTAACATGAAGTGCAAAAATCATTCGGCAAGTTTTTGATCAAAAACCTCAAATCAAAAACGTTTCCTCTTTTCTTCATTCCATTTTGACACTATTTCATTATTGCATTCCAAAATAAAAATCATACAATCATCTATCATCACGAGTTTTTGATCAAAAACTTCAAATTGAAAATCAAAAAAGTCACATCAAAAACATCACGTTTTCAGAAAATGACCCTCAGCCTTAAGACATATCCAATTATCCATGTCAAAAATGGGAACAAAATTGTACCAACTTTGTTTGAAATATCAAAACTTATATTTTTTTGTTGTTTGCTCTTTACGTGCAAAGAGTAGATATCTACTAAACATATTTTAAATTTTTATGATTTTTTAATTTTCAATTTTTCTTTATTTTTTAATTATTTATTTTTTATACTTTTCAATTTTTTTAATTTTAATTTTTTACTTTTTGTTTTTCTATTTTTTATAATTTTTAATTTTTTCAATATTTTAATTTTTTTATTATTTTTATTTCGACTATTTTTATTTTTTATTTTTTCTATTTTTCTATTTTTTTATTCAACATACGTATCCATGTCAACATTTGAACATAAGGTGCCGAAATCATTATTAATTATCTTTCATGGAGAATTTCTGATCAAAAACTTCAAATCAAAAATCAAAAACTACATCAGAAACATCACGTTTTCAAAAAAGACCTTCAGCTCTAAGATATATCCATGTCTATAGGCCAAAATTTTGGGACCGCAAATTTAAATGTTGAATAATTAACATTTTTTCATTTTCAAATTTGTGAGGATACGGTTTTAATCTTTTCCCAAAACTTTTTCATTTTTGTAGTAAACGTTTTTGATGCAACATTTTTGATATTATGTTGCAACGAAGGATGATTATGAATGATTTTTGCACTATATATTAAAATTCTGTTTTAAAAATTGATAAAAATTTTTAAAAAATTAAAAAATAACAGTAATTAAATAATAAAATACATTAAAAAATTAAAAAAGTTGAAAAAAATGAAAAATTTAGCAATTAAAAAAACTGTCAACTTTTGCACGCAATGTTGAAGTATTATTTTAAAAAAATATAAAAATAAAAAAAATGAAAAAGTAGAAACATATAAAAATTAAAAAATTAAAAAATAGAAAAACAGAAAAATTAAAAATTGAAAATTGGATAAAAACAAAGTAATTAAAAACTAACCAAAATAAAATAATAAAAACAATAAAAAATTTAAAAAAATTGAAAATTAGAAAAAATTCAAAAATTTGATAAATTGACGACTTTTATACTTCATGTTAAAATGTTGACATGGACGTCAAATTAAAAAATAAAAAGTTAAAAATTATAAAAATTAAAAAGATTAAATAATTGAAAAAAAAATTGGAAAATAAAAATATTTTTTGATTTTTTATTTGAAGTTTTTGATCAAAAACTTGTGGTGATGGATGATTGTATTATTATTATGTTGCTAGGAAATGATGAAATGAAATGTAAAAATGGAGTGAAGAGAACGGTGAACGTTTTTGATCAAACACTCGCGATAAAAGATGATTTTAAAGGATTTTTGCATTTTATATTAAAATGTTAATATGCATGATCTAGAATTTTAATGCTTAAATTTTTTTTTTGAAATATTGCCAAAATTGGGGACTTTTCTGCCGCCTAGGCGTGTGAAATCCTATTTTGAGGATTAGCCTTATACAAGGACAAGACCATTCACTCTATGAAAGCTGCAACATACCTCTATCCATCAAACACATTTTATGCCAGTGTAGCAAATTTTATTTCATTAAAAATAGTTTCAAATTAAGTTCAACACTTCCAGAAATTTTATGTCCAAACAAAATTATCAATACTTTAGTACATTAAAAAAAAAATAATTTATTAGATAAAATCTAATCTAATAAAAATCCTGTGACTCTAAAACTAAAATAAAAAAATAAACAAAAAATTGATTATTTAAAGCAATCATAAAAAAGTTTGTTTCTGATAATTTTTCAAATTTTTAAATAAGAGCTTTGACTCTTTTTGCTCATTATGACAAGTTGAGCTCTCTTCCCAAAAGCTCAAATTTGAGTTTTAAAAATTTTAAAAATTGAAAAATAAAACAAAATAATAAATTGAAAAAATTGAAAAATGTAATTTGAAATTTTTGGTAAAAAACTCGTGATGATAGATGATTGCATAATTTTTATTTTCCCATGCAATAATAGAATGAAATGTTAAAAAGAAAATATAGAGAAAAGTTAAAGTTTTTGATTTGAAATTTTTGATCAAATACTCGTGATGAAATATGATTATGAATGATTTTTGCACCTTATGTTAAAATGTTGACATAGATATGTTACATATCCACGATCTAGAATTTTTTCTCGAAGGAGAAAAGTGCCTATTTTTTCTAGGTATTTTTGAAAAATTGAATTGTATTTTACATTTATTTTTCACACAATGAATTAATCTCAAGGGAGATACCGTGTATGTGTGTATACGTGTGTAATATTAGTAGGTACCCGAACATTGGTGAACAATACTAAAAGTATAACTCACAATCCTCTACGTATATTTTATATCCAAAATAAATATAAAATCATTGCTCAATCAGTCAAATACGAGGGGTAAAATACACACCGGCTTGTCGCTCGTACCAGATTATACAACACAGACTTGCTCACTAGTTCGAGTTAAGCTACTTGAAAATTCCTACAGTTATTCCCAAAGAGACTATTTTTTCAAACTCTTCGAGCACTTTCATAGTCATAAAAGTGTTAGAAATTAGCCAATTAAAGTCTATTTTGTTTGAGAAAAATAAAATTTAACGACTTTATCAAGTTTTGCTGGCTTTTGAAATTATTAAAACGCTACTATGTACTATATATATATACGTTATACGTTGTAGTGCGAAGCGAGAAACAAATTTCCTCGATTCAAAATACTTACACGAGTTTTCTAACTTGTGAACATTTGGTAACACAGCGTAGAATTTTTTGCCACTTTCTTCTTGTTAAATAGGCTATAATAGTTACGAACAAAAAAATAAAGACGAAAAATGGTTATAATCGAAAATATTGCTCGTTAAATTATCCACTTATACTTGAAAAAAATGCCGTTGTATTTTTTTTAACACTAAAAGGAACTTTGCTTGCTATCGTCTTTCCTTCACCTAATTTTTCAAATGTAGGTAAGACTTGCGAGAATATGGTTAATCCTAGGAATTAAAAATAGAATTCAATGCGATTTATTTTTTCATACATACCTTTTATTGGATAAAAATGGTAATCGCTGCAGATATTCGATAATATGATATCTTTTGTGTATGAGAAAGGTTATTGTTACCACAATTGTTTTTTCACGATATAAAACCTTGACATTCTGTTTGATGCGTATTTCTTGATATGTCATTGTCACATTACGTTGAGTCACGATTTGATGCTATAAAATCGTGAAATTATTCGTCAAGTTTCTTAAAATAAGGAATTTTTTGTTCGTTTTAACACAACACGAAAACTACATAAAAAAATTAAATTCCATTTTTGATAGAAAAATTTTTAAATCTTAGATAAGCTGCAATTTTTAAACGAGACAAGTCTGGTCTGCATGGTACAGTCATTTTAGCTCAAAAATAGTCCATACCCAACCAGAATTCACAGAAAGCGAAAATTTCATATATAGGTACTGTTAAGTATGTATTTCAATACTCTCGAACTGACCAAAAAACCGTACATGTTTTGCCCTACTTTTGGGCGGCGAGGGGCTGCAAAGTTCATTTTTTTTTAGCAATAACTTCCCAAATATTGCACTAACGAAAAAAATGTTGGAACAAAACTTGTAGATCAGCAAAACACAAACATTTTTACTTCTCTGACTTTTTACCTTAGGAAGTCGTAGAGAGGAGTTGGAGGTGTTCAGAAAAAATCATTTTTGAAAATCTCCAAATGACACGAATAATTTTCTTAAAGATGAGGTGTGTCGATTAACAAGGTGTAAAATGTGTTTTTCTAAATGAATGAGTTTTTTAACTTTTGCACGTAAAATGTGTCCGGCGGAGTTTGGTGATTTGGTTAGAGGTTGGCACTAAGCCCTCAGGATATTAAATAAAAAGCACGGAATAAATATTTACGTTTCAGCTATTTGAAATGTTTTTGTTGTAGAGAGTAGGTGGTTGGAAGTTTTATTTTTGATTTGAAATGGAAATATATGAATGCCCAAGCGAAAGGAGGGCAACGTTTTTTGAAAAAAAAAATCAGATTTTCAATGTAAAAAACTTGCATTTCTCATACTTCGTAGGTGAGCGAATAATGTAGCAAACTAAGTAGTTAGCGTGGTTTTTCAAAGTTCAACGTGTTTTTGAGGTGGCAAAAATCCGATTACGAATACATGTAAACTTACTTACAAAATACGAAACGAACTTGTACTGTATGTAACGTAAGATGTCAGTAAGTGCCTGTTGAAAGTTTTCGCATTTTATGCAAGTAAATATCTAAGTAAAATAATAGGGAAGCAACATCTACTAAAGTGGTATCTATGTATTAGTTTCACCTTGCGTAGGTAGACAGGTAGGTAAAGGTATGCATACGAGCTCATTTCCAAGCAGCTAGCTAGCTAAGTTAAATATTCGTAAATAATTCTATATTGACGAGTGAAATGTTATAATCAATTTCAAAGAAATCCAGATAGAGTTAGAAATTCCTTAGGTAGAAGATACCCTTAACATACACATATGTGTATAGCCTAAGTATCTGGAGTGTATTTGTAAAAGGGTACCCCCTCACACCCCCTCTCCTTATAATAAGAGAAATGATCCTGTATTCAGATTTTCAAAATTATCATGAAATATCAAGCTACGGGTATATATTGATAGAATTGTGAGCATTCACTGGGGTAGAAGGAGGTCAAAATGCGTACAAGAGATGTGAACGAGAATAAACGTCTGATTTCTGTTCAATGTATCCGAATCAGTTGAAAAGCATTATTACGCTAATTTTTCGACTCAATTTGAATGTGAAAAAAAATCGAGTTCTCAAAGCCAGTAGAACATGCAATGGGGTGAAAATTCGAACCTTCCATATGGAAGGATGTTTTAGACTGAATTTTCAACAGTTAAAAAATTTTAAAAAGAAAATTACCAGCAAATTGAGATAAACCAATTTCATTACAGAAATTTTGTATTATTATTTCGAAAATTCGCCTGCTGCTTTTTTTTCAAGATGCTGAATACGAATATGATTATGAACATTGGAGCCAATGAACCGGTTTCGAGATTAACTTGTTTCAAGATAACCCTGTTTCATCATAGAAATTTTGTAAAATCTTTTCGAAAGTTCGTTCAATGCTTTTTTTTTGATATTCTGAATACAAAGATGATTACGAAAATTGTACCAGATGAACCGGTTTCGAGATGAACCTGTTTCAAAATAAACCGGTTGCATTATAAAAAATTTGTACAACTTTTCTGAAAATTTACTCACTAGCTTTCTTCGAGATGCTGAATACGAATGTCATTATGAAAATTGGTGCAAATGAAATGTTTTTGAGATGAACCTGTTTCAAGATAAACCATTTTCATAATAGATATTTTGTAAAATTATTTTGAAAACTTGCGAACTGTCTTTTTTTTTTTTTTTAGATACCGTCTGAATACGAATATGATTATAAAAATTAAAGTAAATTGACTGCTTTTAAGATGAACTGGTTTTAAGATGAGCCAGTTTCATTATAGGAATTTTGTAAGATCATTTCAAAAATTCGCTTACTGCTTTTTTTTCAACATGCTGAATACGAATGTGATTGTGAAAATGTGGGCAAATGAACCGGTTTCGAGATAAATTTGTTTCAAGATAACCCTGTTTCATTATAGAAATTTTGTAAAATCATTTCGAAAGTTCGCTCATTGCTTTATTTGATATACCGAATACAAATATTATTGCGAAAATTGCGAAAGATGAACCGGTTTGGAGATGAACCCGTTTCAAAATAAACCGGTTGCATTATAAAAAATTTGTACAACTTTTCTGAAAATTTACTCACTAGCTTTCTTCGAGATGCAGAATACAAATGTGATCAATTTCGAGATGAACCTGTTTCAAGATAAACCGATGTCATTATAGAAATTTAGTCCAAATATTTTGAAAATTTGCATCGATGCTGAACTCGAATCTCACGTTGAAAATTCCCACAAGTAACCCGATTTCATTTTAGAAATCTCGCGTATTTTTTTTCTGAAAATTCGCATATCTCCTTTTATAGGGTTAAGTGATAAGTTTTTGATACATACGAATTTACAATATGATCAATTTTAATCCTTCAAAATAAAACAGATTTGATTTCAGCCATCGAAAAAATAGTAGTAAGTGTGCTAAATGATTTTTAAAAAAATTGTGCAAAATTTCTCTAGTGAAACCAGTCAATCTAAAAACTGGTCCATGTTTTCTTTCGGATGATTGAGCCAAAAACTAACAACACATTTGCGTTCAACTAGTCCAAATGCTCCAATCTACGAGTATCTACTTTTTAAGGCCATTTTACTGGAATTTTTAAAGTACAATTTTTTGCTATGCTTTTAATCTGCTGCGAATTGGGCGATTCCAGGAATAACTCAACATTTGTATCTATCATTAATTTTTCTTACATCAGTAGGTTTTTTCAAAGTACCTCCGATATTTCCCTCGAGTAAATCCGCCCTTCCTCCTCACCTCATTTGATCTATGTGCCAAACAAAACTACATACCTATAAATTAAACACATCCGGTTAATATCAAAGTGTAATGATTAGTCTGTTTGGATTATTACAACAATTTTGTACATTGCTGTACTTCTTCTACTTACTCACGTACTCAGGAAGCTTCGTTGGTGGTTAAAAACAAAGACAGAAAAATGGAAACTTTGAAACAAAAAAAAACAAGACACATACATAGATTACCTATCTATTACAGACACATCTGGTCAGTACGGAACGTTCATCCATAAAATCAATATACTTAGGTAAAATTCCTTCTATCATTACTTTTATTTTATGGTTCGGAAGTAACATGTTTTATTTAACTACATATCATTGTAGTGGGTAGATAAAGGTACGTATATCTACAACGCCATATAAATGTATGTAAACGTTTGAAATCGAACTTATTCATTTCGATTAATCGGTTTCGATGCGCTTAGTCTTACGTTATACAGCGGAATAAAAAAAAAAAAAATCCTTTTTAAAAGCTTATAAAACGTCTTTTTTTCTCTCTTCTTCTCGGGCAAAAGCTTTTTAAAATCTTTTTCTCGTCTCTTTAAGACGATTAGGAAACTAATACGACAGCTTTTTTCATCAATTTCAACGTAATAAGGAATTCAATATAAACGGTTTTTCTCATTTAAAGAATTTTCCGTTGTTTAGTTCAATATCCTTGGTAAGGAATTCGACGGTTTTTAATTCGATTTATTTAGTACGAGATGGAATTTAATAATGCTTTCGCCGAATCGAAAGGAGTTTATTCCGTTGTTCGACGGTGGCGGTGAAATTCCATGTTTTATTTTACGCTTCCAGGCCTTAAAATTCCACATTAAAGTTCAATTCTCTCTACCAGTTTTGTCTCCGTCTTTGTCTTTTTCTCACTCGTTGCCTTTATACCTAGCTTTTCTTTTCGTTTTGGTCTGTGCTGTGGCATTTTTTTTCCTATATAGCGTAAAATTTTATTTTCTCGTGGTACTTATTTAGTTCTTGAACGTGATATAAATACGCGTCGTTTGTAATCTTTTCATCGGCGATTGTCTTTCAGCCTATAAATAAATATACAAAAAGGTGCTCACTTAATTACATGTACATATAGCCCAGGAAAATTAGCATCAAGGCTGGAAAAAATTAGTACCTTTGAAATTTTTGTTACAAAATGTTCTATGGAATCGGATAAGCTCCTTCTGAAACCTTATACCTCTATTTTCTTTAGCTTTCGCCCAGGTTAGGGCAGGCGGTGTGAAACGTAACCCAAAATCAGTTTTTGCTCAAAATATCAAAAAGGTAAGCAGTTTACGGGTAAAATGATTGCCGAAATAGATTCCTGACAAAATTCCCATTAAAGCGAAACCAAACTTGACCCATTTTACGTTTTGGTGGCACCTACGGGGGGGGGGGGTGGAGCGAGGAGGTGCAAAAATGACATAATTTCTGCCATCGCATAAAATT
>FIZR01009392.1:4608-26960 GCA_900060175.1 Ferrisia virgata
GGGGGGGGGGGGGAGACAAAATAATAAAAATCAATACTTATAACTCTTTGCACACAAAGAGTAAACATCAAAAGAATGTAAGTTTTGATATTTTAAATGTAATTGGCACAATTTGTTTTCTTCTTTTTTTTATTCAATACTTGTCACTTGGTAATCTTCTTCAACACTTCAACTTGAAATCATAAAACCAACCAGAGTAAAGGTCAAATAATTTTTCTCGACATTTCGATTTGGAATCTTAAAATCAGTCCAGGGCCAAGCTTAACTGTTGATGGGACAACTGATGACGGCATTTCAAATCAAAATCATTAAATCAATCCCAAGTCAAGGTCAACTGTTGATGGGTCAATTTTCTTCAATTTTCCTCAATATTTCAACTTCAAATCATGAAGTCAATCCAGAGTCAAGATGGATTGTTTTGACGAGTCAACTTCAAACATCTCTAATATTCTTCAACATTTCAACTTGAAATCATAAAATCAATGCTACATAAAAAAGAGTCCACAGATGTCACATGTCTAATTTTTCTCAATGCTTTAACTCATATTCATAAAATTAATGGTCATAAAAATCTGGCCCCTGATGTCAATTCAATGATGACGTTACACTGTTGATGGTCCACTTATGTCATCTCTAATTTTCCTCAACATCTCAACTTAAAATCATAAAATCAATCCTACATAAAATAAGCCCACTGATGCTTTTTCACGCCATAAAAATCTGACCACTGATGTCAATTCAATAATGATGTCACACTGCTGATGGTCCACTAATGTCGTCTCTAATTTTCCTCAACATCTCAACTTAAAATCAATCCTACATAAAATAAGCCCACTGATGCTTTTTCACGCCATAAAAATCTGACCACTGATGTCAATTCAATAATGATGTCACACTGCTGATGGTCCACTAATGTCGTCTCTAATTTTCCTCAACATTTCAACTTAAAATCATGAAATCAATCCTTCAGTATTTCAACTCAAAACTAAAATCAATCCTTCATCAAATAAGTCCACTGATGTCACATCTCTATTTTTTTCAACATTTCTACTTAAAATCATAAAATCAATTCTTTATAAAATAAGTCCAGTGATGTCACATCTTTAATTTTTTTCAACATTTCTACTAAAAATCATAAAATCAATTCTTCATAAAATAAATCCACTGATGTTTTTCCACACAATAGAAATCTGTCCACTGGTGTCAATTGAATGACGACGTCCTACTGTTGATGGTCCACTAATTTCATCTCTAATTTTCCTCAAAATTTCAACCTAAAATCATAAAATCAATCCTTCATCAAATAAGTCCACTGATGTCACATCTCTAATCTGTCTCAACATTTCAACTTGAAATCATAAAATCAATCCTTCATACATTAAGTCTGCTGATATCATTCCAGGCAATAAAAATCTGTCCACTGATATCAGTACAATGATGACGTCAGACTATTGACGATTTTTCCAGAATGTACTGTTAAACATCTTTCGATGTTAATATCTGACATGGCCAAAAAATGGTCGTAACGGTCTTCTAGGACCCCAAAACGGATTTTGTTGATACCTCCCCCTCACCCGTCGCAGGTCGATAGACCGTAATAGCATGGTTTTCATTAACAACATGACATAGAAAATCAGGCTAAAAAATACCTGCTATAATCAGCTATTCGAAGTGAACTACTAGTTACACCGAAGCCATCCAAGTATTCATTGGAAAATGATGGCCTACGTTAGGTGAAATCAAAAATGCACACACCTTTAGGCTTCGGTTAATAACGCTAAGGCGACATAGCCCTAGGTAGGTAGAGGTACAGGTAGGTAAATTAGATTTGTAAAATTCGCATACGCTTCAAAACACAACATCCACACGTTGCTATGACAACATTTTGCCTCACATTCCAGTTATCAAAATAAAGCATTATTAATGTCGCCTAATCCACGCCATACTTCAGGTAAATTCAGGCTGGCAATATCGTGAGCCTTATGGCAACACAATAGGCAATATGTTTCTCATCTCGCATAAAATGATAAAAGAATATTGTATGCATGTTGAAGATCAACTGTTGAATTGTTTCAATATAATCATATTATTGTATACAAAATAAAATAATGTAATACATCGGAATCTAATTCAAAATCAAAGAATGTTTAATTCTAAGTAAACACTACGCTGAAATTATAATCTAAATTCATGTAAATCATACTGTATGAATAAGTTTAATAAAATGATAAGAAAAAATTTCTTATCGATTTATATCGATTTAGCGTACATTAAAGTCAATTATTTTTGCATAATTAATCCATCCGAAAATCATTTCAATGCATTAGGTTATATTTATCATCATATACAAGTACCTACATAAGTACATTTATTCATTATTTATCGAAAGTGTTCTATTTTCGATTTATTTTTAATCATTAACAAGGTGAAAAAATATAAAAAGGTATTGCACATACATACGTGTGGATTAATTAGCAATTTTTCATCAAATAATTTTATAATAATGTATTTAATTATTGTATACGATGGCACAGAAATTATTACCTATATCTTCAATAAACTCTACTCAACTTGAAACATTCACGCAGGTAGTTAAAAAATATACTTTTCAATAGTCCTACAAATATCATTACCGAGATGATTCACAACAAACGAAGACGATTCGTCGAATTCGTACAGTTCAAACTTGACCAAACAAGCTTTTTCGTTGAAAAACACTTTACGATTTGGTTGCACCTTGACTGGATATTTATTGACCAAATCGCCTATATATTCCTTTATGATTATAATACTTTTTACTTTCCACTCCTTTGGAAAATCGCGACGTCCATTATTGAAGACATAGCTGAAGACAGCGTGTTTGTCTCCATCTTTCGAGTACTTAAACTCAATACCTTGCGACATGTTGTACAATCGCCCATTATCAGATATAGACGTGTTATAATAAACTCGTTCTGGCTTTTCGACGTAATTCGTAAACCCTTTCAGATTAATACTGTGATATTTTTGCTTGAAAGACATAGGAGCAGTAGCAGATCCTGATTCAAAAACTATATCACTTGCTGCAAACACATCGCTTCCATTATTATCTTTGATAGTATTCTCGATGAAATATAACGCCGATTCTGATATGGCTGACAGTACGAGTAGTTCGTTTTTCTTCAAGAATTCCAAATCGTTCTTTATCGATTGATATTTCAAATTATTCGAGATACGCTGGCTCAATTTCGAAAGAATATAAGGTATTACATTATTCAATATTGTTGCGTTGACTTGGCTGTTAATTATGGTGGAATTTTCGTACGATGAATCGTACGTATGGATCAAACTTTCGAAATCAAACTTCAATGATCGATCAACATCATTGGCAGTTTGTAAAGTCCTAATGATTTCAGCGTACACTGAAAAAGTAGACGATTTCGCGATGTATACGAAAAAATACTTGGAATCTGTAACGATGAACGAGCCGGTAACCAGGAAATTGTCTGAATAGTATTTAACAGATACCTGCAGATGTAAAATGGTAGATGTTTAAAATGAATTGAAAAAAAAAACAAACAAACAAACCAACCTGTACATTCGATCAATTCAGTCTTACAATAAAAACGAATCATCTTCACACCGTGGGTCGTTTTTGACTTTTTTTCTAAAAATCGAAACGTAATAAGGCACAATATTTGTGGAATGCGGTCAAAGGAACGTGGTATAAATTTCAACCTCTTATACCTGATAAAAATTTCAATCCAACGCTAAAACTGTTCAAAACTTGAAAAAAAAATTTTGGAACAAATTTTATTAGAAATAGTTTTAGTACGACTAGTATTACCCAAAAAGATCATTTTAAACGATTTTTAAATGTAAGCCTCCTATGGGGTCGTATAAAATATGTCAATTTTTGACATATTCGTATTTTCAAAAAAAAAAATCTCAAAAATTAGGGAGCTGGGTACTCATAAAAAGTGAAGATTATCAATGTTATAATCCATATCTAGCCGATTACAGGCGATTTTCCATCCCCTGCTCCTTTGTTCAGGGGTTCTCATTCGGTTGTTTTCTTTTGCCATTTCTCCCATATTTTTACCAATTTTACACCATTATTGAGAACAAGATAATTGTTAAAAATTTCCTCAAACGGGCTAGTTGGGTTATACGAGTCCCCAGTTTTCTGGATTTTGTAACAATTTAATTTTTGCTTTGAGCCTAAGGAAATGTACAAATGCGGATGGAAAATCGTAAGAATCTACAACAGGCGTATCTCGAACATCAACTAAATTCACAAGACCAAATTTCATTATAATAGCTAAACTGGGAGGGGGTAGAGGGAAGGTGCTGAGGACACTACGAGATAAACCAAATTTTTTCAAATTAGTCTCAGAGCTTGATTTGCAGATGCATCGATGAGGTCAAACATGAACAAGTTTAATGATTTTTACCCCTCTCTACCCTCGAGTCCCCCATATACTTTCAACGAAACCAAAGCCTGACTCGAAATCGTCCCCACTCATATACGTACGTGTGGTACTAAAAAAAGAAAGCATCGCAATGCGTTGTTTTTTGAGCCTGATTTTCATAAAGTAAAAACAATATGCAAATTGTCTATTCATGAAATGAAAAAAAAAACGTAATCAGTGGTAAGGGTATGAGGGGGTGCAATGGGGCGAAAAAAAAGTCGACACCACCGAAAGGCACATATAAGACCTATACTAAATCTACATACCATACTTCAACTTCCTAGCACAATTTGAGAGGGGCGAGGGGAAATATGCGAGGAATAAACTTGAAAAATAAGAAAAATTGAAAAAAAAACAACCTTTTTGAGGTTGTAGGCGAGTGCAATAAGGCTGAGAAGTCTAAATCGCTGAAATACAAATCTAGAACATCTACTGAATGTATATACCAAATTTAAACTTCCCAGCTCAATTCAGAGGAGAGATAAGAGGCGAGGCACTCTTTTTTTACGGTCAAAAAAGGGGAAGCCCCTCATATCTCCTTTCTTAATTAACCTAAAAGGATCGAGCTGAGTATGACTTCTGGTTTCAGAAGGGAAAGAAAAAATGAGAATATCTACGTGACCAAAAACGGTCGTAATGGTCTTCCAAGATCTCAAAATGGATTTTGTTGATATCCCTCTCCCCACTCCGCCATAATTCGATACATCGGAATAGCCTAGTTTTCATTGACAGTACGACATAGAAAATCAATCTAAAAAAAAAGCACTTCGTGATGTTTCTTCTTCGACAATGAGGGGGGGGAGAGGAGTACGAGCAGATAGCTGAAATACCCAAAAAGCACATCTACAACCCTTAATCAGTCTACATATCAAATTTTAACACTCCAGTTCAAATTGTGGGGAAGTTAAGCGGGCCCTAAACTCGAAAAATATGACAAACTGACCTAAAAACTACATTTTCAAGGCTGCAAAGGCATGCAACGAGGCAAAAAATTTACCCCTTCAAAAGGCATATCAAAGACTCGTACTAAATTTAAATACTTAATTTCACTTTTTTAGCTCAATTCAGAGGGAAAATACGCGCGGAACAAACTTAAAAAATAAGAAAAATCGCTCAAAAAAACCACTTTTTAGTGCTGCAAAGGGGTGCAACGGGACTGAAAAGTCAAAACCCCCTAAAAGGCACGTCTCTAACTGTTACTAAATGTACACGTCTTATTTCAACCTCCTAGCTTAATTTGGAACGAAAGATATGGGTAGAATAGCCTTTTTCAAGATCAAAAAGTGAGAAACACCCCATATCTCCCCTCCTAATTGACCTAAAAGGCTGATTTTTGGACATGTTAAAAAAACCTCTAATTTTTAATCGATTGGTTTAAAAACGAACGATTTTTGTCATTTTAGTCCTTCAGCACTCCCCTCCCAAAATTTAGGCACAGCTGAATATTGACCCAAGGTCATTCCTACTTAAAAATACCAAATTCACCGCCAATCCAAGCCTACTATCCAAATTAGTTTAGTTTCGTGGGGAGGGGACGGGGGATAAAATAAACGGAATAAATATCTAGCACGGTCAGAAATAGTCTGACGGATTTTGATACCCCAACACATTCCCCCCCCCCCACCGTAATAGTCTGGTTTTCATTAGAACTATGATAGAAAATCAAGCTAAATATGTACTTGTTGAATTATTGCTTTCAATATCGGGCAAAATTCTGCTCAAGTTTCAGGCCTAAGAACATAGTGGGGGTGGCGGGGGGGTCCACATTGTTTTAATCCCACCCATAATATCTCGAAAAAAAAGAGCAACACAAAATTGGTACACAGTTTTCTGTGAATTTCAAAGTACAAAACGTAATTAGAGGAGGGGGTGATTTCCTTCTTCCAACTCTTATCCCCATACCTTGGGAAGGGGACAGGGACAGAAATGTCCTCATATTATTTCAAGTTTGAAAATGCAATTGCCCAATCCACCATATTTCGAAAAAGAGAAGTAGTTCGAAATGTGCAAAACTAACAAAAAATTCGTTAAAGTTTCAGGTCCGAAATCGTATAGAGAAGGGGGTCAGGGGTGATGAAATGGAGTTCAAAAAGTAGGTAAGTTAGACTTATATCATTGCAATTTTTTTTAGAATTAAAACCAATAGGTACTTGACTAAGTAAAGAATTAAGTAAATCAATCTATTATGATAATTGCTTTCGGTGAAAAGATACAATTAGTACACTTTTGTATGAGTAGGTGGTGGTGAGGTGGGGAGGTTGATACACGTGAATTTAAAATTGGATAAAAATTCAAAAATTTACCAAGTCTTAAAATCAAAACCTGATCATCACGCAATAAACAGATGATTCCTCATGATTTTATAATTGGGAAAAATTCTCAATTAAAATTATTCAGTACTATCCAATTTAAATGCCAATCGTTAGATACACATAAAAGATTCGTGGATCAATTTTCAAAAATCCTTTTTGGCCTCTTACATTAAATCCACTCACGTATAAAATACCGATAAATTATTCGAACTAATAATATCCTCTTTCATCACTTTCTCGTAAAATAAAAAATCACCAAGATTTGTACGATTGATTGTGTTATTTTACCTGATATAGGTTAGCTGAACTTAATCCATTATGAATAGGTTGCGGTTTGGGCCCTTTCTTGAACGCCGGAAAATTATAAACCACTAGTTCTTTGAATGTTAAACCAGTTTCGTCCTTGTAGTCAGGCAAGGTTATTGTATCCAGATTAGAATCGGAACTTTCATCTGGCGTTGAGCTCGAAAGCTCATCATTATAAATTTTTTGCAAAAATTTGTTCGTAAAAAGCGTATCTAAACCGACGCCAAATTTGTTCAACTCGCTAGAATTAGCTTTTCCTTGTTTGTACCTAACTATTATCTCGCTCACTGTGTCGACGTATCCCGGAGTAATATCCACTTTTTCGGTGCCTTCGATTTTCGATTCGTAATAAGTATCAGCAACTCTGTAGAATGGGCCTTCAGGTATCGTGCAATCTAAAAAATTATCAACTCTGTGTTCAGCAATGTTCAAATGTAACGTTCTACAAGGTTGAGTACAAACTTTATCTATAATTTTTGAATTTTAAACGAACAATGAAAATTTTTCTTAATTTCTGTTTTACAATTTCAGTTCAATCTCCTCCATTTGGAAATATTTTCCAGTGAGGAGTGAATATAAGTACGACTGGAAATTTTATCATTTTTATGTAATTTTATAGTTACCTACTGCCATTTTGAATAAAATATTTTCAAAGCGCTCATATTTGCATAAATTCTTCCTTTCTAATCAATTTTTCATTAAAATGAAACACAAAAATATATCTACAAATTAAGCAAAACTAGTACGTAATTATTCAGACCGTATTAATCAATTCCCTCAAATTGCTATTCCAACCTACTTTGTCAAAGATACCTATTGCAAAATCTCACTAAAAATATTCATCTAATATGAATTTAGCCACGAACAAGGAAATAATTATGACTCTTACTAGTCAAAAAAAAAAAAAACAATTCAAAATTTTCAATCGTTCGTAACTATTGCACATTTTAGACCACGATGTGCCAGAATTTGTCATACTAAAAGCTTTTCATCTCCAGCTCTGTATTTTAAAATAGTTTCTCCGACTTATAAATATTTACTTCGAAATGCTAATCATTTTTTAGCCAACTGTTTCCGTTCGTTAAAAAAAATTAATCTAATTCCAGAAATAATATAAATATGGTTGATATGGTTGAGTATAGATAGTAAAGTTGAGATATCACTTACAAATGCACGAAACCGACACCAACAAGCAAAAAGCCACCAAACAAAGTTTTCGATACATTGTAATCAGCGTACTGAATGAATAATACGATTATATTTTTATTTATACGTATCCATAGGTAAGCAATATGTATCACGTTCGGTTTTATTCTCATTTCATTATCAATATACCTTTTTATTAGAGTGATGCGAGTGAATTTTTTTAATGAGCTATGATAATTTGCAATTTTTTTTTAAATTCAGTTTTAAAGATTGTAATTTAATAATTGCATAATTTAGGTCATAAGATAAGTAAGTCAAGTTCAAATTGCCTTTTTTAAACTAAATTTCAATTTATTCTCATGTTGAATGTGAGTCAAAAAATTAGGAAAGGAGTCTTTTCAACTAATTCAAACAAGCTAAATACAAATTCGAGATTTAGTTTTCATTCGAACCTCTCGTTCATATTTTGAACCTTTATCTTCCATGGGCCTACGGCTCCAATTCTGCAATTATGCCCCTCAGCCAAAATTTCAATAGCGTAATATAATACAAAATTAAACGGTGAACAACTTTACTTCCATCATTTTTAGCATATGGCACATTAATTCGGAGAAAAACGCATTTTTGAGCATTTTGTAAGATTTTAAAAACAGCCTAAATACCAAAAAAAAAAAAAAAAAAAATAGAATTTTTTTCAATTTATACTCTTTGAAACACATGCTTTAGCAAAAAATTGTACGTGCTCCCATAGGGTACGTCAATTACCCCCTTTCCTTCAGGGGATGATAAATTTTGAAAAAAATTATGTTGATAGATCCATCATTACTCTTAACTTGGGATGGGGGAAACTTTTGGCCATAAAATTTTACTCAATAGGGCAGTTCGCCTACTCTTATCTAGGAATACCCTTTATTAGGCACTCTAAAGGAGGAGAAAATTACAGATTTCTCAAACTTGAAGTTTTAAAGGGATCCTCAATGTAGATGGTTAAAAAAGGAACATGATTTTCATGAAATATTATAATTAGGAGAGGTGCAGTTAAAAGTTTGCAATGGAGATAAAAAGTTGTCACCACCAAAAAGCATGTTCAGGACTTATACTGAATCCATATTCTAAATTTAAAACATCCAACGCAAACTATGAGAATAAGAAAAATCGACCAAAAAATTACATCTTCGGGACTGTGAGGGGGTGCAATGAGGCTGAAAAGTCGAGACCCCGAAAGGCACACATAAGATCCCCTTATACCAAATTCCAACTTCCTAGGTCAATTTGATGGAGAGATAGGGGAGGAAGAACCCTCTTTCAAGGTCAAATAGGGAGAAACCCCTCATATCCCCCTCCCTAATTGACCTAAAAGGCTGAGTTTTGCATATCTTGCAAAACTTTGGATTCTCTATCGATTGGCTGAAAAAGAAACAATTTTACAGTTTTTACTCAGCCCTTCTTTAAAATTTGGGCATAACTGAATTTTGAACTAAGATCATTCCCACTCATATACATCTAATCCGCCACCAAACTAAGCCCATTGACCGAATTGAAGCGATTTTGATCGGTATTGAGCAGAGTAAATGATTTTAGTCTTTGGGGGAAAAATATCTGACATGGCCAAGAATGATCGTAATGGCCTTCTGAGACCCCAAAACGGATTTTGTTGTTATTCCCTCCCTCATCCGCCATTGACAATATGAAATAGAAAATCAGGCTAATAAAAACTTTTATTACCTCTAGTTTCCCTCAAGCTGAAAGATTTCTAGTTCTCTTTTCTCTTCTTTTTTTCAGGTCAATGATGTTCTAAAATTTAGAGGTATGAATAACCCCTAATTTTAAATAGCAGAATGTACCTAAAAGTAGCATGTAGGAGAGGGGAGTGATTTTTCTGCAATTCATAAATTTGTATTTGAAGTAGATTTTTGAGATTATTGTAAAATTCTTATCCGGAAATATCTAATTTGCAATTAATTCAATACAACCGAAGAAAATCAGCATTAAAACTGGAAAAAATTCGTACCCTTGAGATTTTTGTTACAAATTGTACCAATTGGTCTTAATAAGCACCCCTCAAACCCTGAGCTTCCCTCCTAAGGAGTGAAACGTGTACCAAAATTCAGTTTTTATCCAAAACATTTAAATAAGCAGTATATGTGTGAAATGATCATGGAAATAAATTCCTGACAAAATTCCCAATAAAATGATACTTTTTCAGGCCAGTAAAGTGTTGCAATGAAGTGAAAAGTCGAAATCGCCAAAAAAAATATTTAAGACTGCTGCGAAAAATCCAATATTTCTTAATCATAGACCATTTATTATACGTGGTGATTTACAAAAGAGGACTTCATAATTATTAGCTTGATTTTCGTAGTCATATTGTCAATGAAAACCAAGATTTTACAATCTATCGATCTACTGACGTATGGTGTGATGAGGGGGGGGGGGAGGTATCAACAAAATCCATTTTAAGCATAATACAACAGGTGTGTTGAATTCTCTGCATTTCTCGATGATCTGACATACATTTAAAATTTGTTCCCCTGTGCCTCTTCCAGGTATGGTACCAGCTTGCTCTGGTGATATTTGCCTATGTAGAAACGCCTTCAGCCTGTTGTTGATGATACGAAGCATTACTCTGCTGACGTGAAGAATCACAGCGATTGCACAGTAGTTGGAACATTTTCTTACATTGCCTTTCTTGTACATAGGAATTAGCACAGACCTCACCATTCAGATGGCCACTTCCTATGCCTCCATATTCCACCGCATAGGTGCCACACCATCGTGACTGCCTTTTCTCTAAGTGCTTGCCATATTTTAGCTTCAGTACCATCAGATCCTGGAGCCTTGCGTTTCTTCATCGCTTTTATAGTCTCCCTCATCTCATCAATCATGATAGGTTTTTTTTCACTGGCCATCTCTATTACTAGTACCATATTGTTTCTAGACTCAAAATCTTCATCGTAGTATAGCTGCTCATAGTATTCTCTACAACTATCAACAATGCTAGGACAATCCCATATTACTGTCCCATTATCCTTTTTGATTTCACGAGGTCTTGGTTTGAAATCGTCTGTAATCTGTCGTATCTTCTTAAATACTGTGCTGATTTCTCCACAGTTGGAGTTTCTTGGATTTCATCGCAGGGTTGGTTCAGGAGTGCTTCTTTATCCCCTTTACCGCATTGTAGAACTTTTCTGTTCAGCAAGCAATACTCTTCATCGTTGCCTTTAACCAATCTTCGTTGTTCTACTGAGTTAAAGATGTCCCTTGTGATCTAAGGCTGTCATTCCTTCACCTCTGAAGTTCTTTCTCCAACTATTGCTTCGCGTGCTTGAATAATCTCCACTTATCCCACATGAACACATATTCAAATGCAGTTATAGACTTCTCCACACCATGAGGGTAAACTGGCTACCACTGAAGGATCTGCGAACCCACAGTGGTCATTTTCACAAGACACTACTGAATGAGTGCATAATCAGTGCAAAGACTTGAAATTTTTAAAAATGATCAATCGCGATGCCTATTTAAAAAAATTTCAACTTTGCGACAGAGCTTTGCGTCAAGATTCAATAGGTACTATCTTTTCTTCTCCCCTTTATTTTTCATACAAAATATTCTCCTTATATTTCTTATTCATGAAAAAATAAGCTACCAATATTTATAAGCCAGGAAATGCATCAAATTGCAATTAAAAAGCCATATATTTATTCATTGCTTTATCAAATTTCTACTCTTAACTGAGACAGAGTATAGTTATTAAGAAGAGGAAGAACAGCAAAGAAAAATAAGACAAAACAGACACGAGGAAAAAAATTAACAGAATACTTGATAGAAGGATAAAACCATGTCTTTTTTCAATTTTCAAGAAACTGTTTGCACACTACATTTGGTGGGAAATGTAAATTTTTAATCGCTCGTTACTGTCGTACCATTTGAACCACACGTTGTCGTTCGGTACACGCGATGAATTTTTTATATTGAGAGCTTTTCAGTTTTACTTTTTGGTTTTAAAAATAGGTGCTCCTATAAATGTACGAGTGGATCGTGATATGTTTTTTTTAGCTATTCTTTCCCCGTCAGTTGGAAAAATATAACTCGGTTTAATAATAATCACAAATAATAATAGCGTAGCTAAGTACTACTTATGAATACCTACATGAAACCAATGTCACCAAACAAAGATTTTGGAGGTAAAACAATTTTTCTTTTTATTTAAATGATAATATCAGTTAAGCAATGCATAGTCCGACACTCGACATTTCAGTTATTTATTTCATTAGTTTATAGATGTATACTTTTAGAAAGAATATTATTATTATTCTTATCTGAAGCTGAATTTTATTTTTAATGAGCTATGATAAAGTACCATTTTTCTTTGAATTCTAACTCAAAACATAAATACCGCAATATGGTTCGATAGTAAGATATGAATAGTTATACCAACGAATTGCAGCTGTTTTCCGTAATTTTCCAAACAAGGTAATTAATGATAAGTGTAACGTGTCAATTTCATAATTATCCTAAAATACTGATACAGTGTGATGGCATGAACCTACGCTATCTAAATGAAAATATTGTAAAACGTACACCTATGAGTAAGAAAAATTTTCAGTCAGTTTTTTTGACACGTAGCTCTATATTGAGTGGTCTAAATAAGCCTAAAAATTCCCCAGTATAAATGTAAATTCATCAAAGAAATATTTTTTGTAACGCAAGGTATGAGTACAAACCAATATAAGGGGGAGGGACAGGATATGAGGTTTGAACCATCCTCTCAATGGTCAAAAAAATTGAATTTTTATAGAAAAATAGGACTATTTACACAAGAAATTGTGTAAATGACTCGACCATCTTCAAAAATGCAGTTTTTGATGATTAAAAACATCCATTTTTTCCTCACCTTCGTTTTGCTATATTTATTTTCATTTAAATGTTCATTTTGAAGAAATTAAAATTTTATTTGCGTCGAAAGATTTACATATGTGTACTTATGAGTGAAAAAGTGTGCTCATTTTTTTTTATTGTTTCTCACTTCACGAAGTTCATGTAAAACAAGTATTTTTTCGACCCCCCTCCCCTCCCTCTGGAATATTTTGGAAAATTTGTGTAGATAGGCCCACCATCCTTCTGAACATTTTGATCAATCATGATTTTTTTCTCAAATACCAACAAATACAGAATTTTTTTCAAAAAACACATTTTGTTGATATTCTGAACAAACGGAGTGGAGACAGGGAAAATTTTCTGGCCCTAAAATTTTTTTTCCAAAGATACCCAGCGATGTTTTGTAAAAATTTTGAAAATCTGAGATCAAGGGAACTTGGATTAATCCTTATTGGGAATACACCATTTTTAAATAATTCAACAAAAATACTTTTTGGTACACCTTTCTCACATTATGTTATCAACTGCTCGCTTCCATCCTCTCCCATTACAAAATATAACTACACAAGGGTAATCTAGATATGTTTCACTTTTCCCTGAAAAAAATTCTAAATCTGCACCTATTTTGGTTCTCAAACTGCATTTGTTTAAAAAACTTATTTGAAATTGAAAATTTTCTTTTTGAATTGGCGCAGATCAGCCCCTGTGGCTTAGAGCCTAGGCAAACATACTAACATAGAATCGAAATGTGTTGCCTAGTCACTGGCATGAATACCTTACTTCTACTGTGAAACACCCTGCATAGTCCTCAATTATATTTAATACAAATTCGAAAATTCTTTTTCCCTATCTTGAAAAAAAAAAGCTGGTGATGGTGCTCATCTTGCACACTAATTCAACTATTTATCTATGTGCATGTACAAAATGCAAATGGCAATTTTATATTTATTATTGTCCAACCCATCCCCTATATTTATCTAATCGCAAATGCCTATTCTTTACCTTCTGTAGCCTGATTTTTTATGCCTTACTGTCGATGAAAACCAGTGTATTACGATCCATCAATTTATGGCGGATAAGGAGATGCTGGACACATCATCAAAATCCGTTTCGGGTGTCGAATCAATTTTTTCGTAATTCATGAGCGAATCGAAATTAATAAAATCAATGTTTCGGTGATTTACGATTCATTATTCATAAATTGTTTAAAATTTGATCAGTCCAGCCAAAAAATCTCAAAATTATTTTACAAAATCATAAATCACCATATATTATTTTCAATTTTTCATACGTTTTTTGAAAAAAACATTCATGATTCTAATTTATGAATCAAATTTTGTAGGATTACGTACTAAATCAAAGTTTTTAATTTGATTCAGTACTGAATCAATTTGACAGTTGATTCATGAATCGATATAGAAGCAAACGATTCTGATCCATGATTGAATCTCGATTTTTTGATGATTCATAACAACGACGGTATCTACACTGTAAACAGCTCCTTCTGGTACAGTCGTATTAGGTCCCTAAAATCCAAGAGTATTTTTCTGTACTTTGGAGAGTTGAGAGGATTCAAATTCTCGTCTTTTTGACAGTTACATTTTCGCCTATACGAGGCCATCGGAGGTGAAAGAGAAGAAGGCTGGTTCGTTCTACACATCACCATAATGCTCGCATGATACGAATAAAAACTCTCATACTCTAACGCAAAAGGTATATACACTAGATACTAAGAATCCAACATCCATGACGTCATCTCCGCCTACGATTAATGATTTTATTTTTTCGGTTGAAATTTTACCGAGAAATAAAATCCAACTTGATAACTACCACGACGTATTTTGCACTATCAACAGATATATTTTTTTTTATTAAATGCTTTAAAAAAACCCTTGTCTGCTTTCGAGATGAAACCTTTTTTGAAAAATTGTCTGTCGCAGTAGACTATTTCAAGGACATGTGTGCGTGTGCCAGATATTTTCCCTCGACGAATAAAAAAATTCCTATAATTTCCAGACTCGAAGTAACCGAGCGAAGTTCAGCTAGGTAAAGTATCATGCTGTGCGAGATCGTTTGTTGTTTTTTTCTTCGAGAGAAATTTCTATTTTACTAAGTTCGATTATCAACGAGTTATTTTTGGTGACACGATACGAATACAGAGGGTAATTTTGGTAACCAATTGTGTGACGAATGGCATTTATGAGATTTGAATACAAAGTAAGCCGGTATTGATTACCAAGAGACGTGGTTTTTTTTTTCATCTTTATTTTATTTTTTTCCAACAGCAGCATTAAAGTTGGAGTATACATCTACGTTAGCGAAAAAGCTTTCAACTTTGGCCAAAGAAAGGCCATTTGTATCGAGTTTTCTTTTAGCTAAAGTATTGGCTGACCATAGGGTACCAAATAAGATTATTTGCGAATTGTACGGTTTAGAGAGCCATTTGACTGTTTCAACGTATTGATTTGGTTGAAAAGCGGATTAGAAAAAAAGGAAATTTTCAATAAAAGCTCGAGTATAACTATATGTTGAAACGCATAGGGAATTTGGATCTTCAGATGACTATATTAATGATACAATCAATTTAAAAATCCTTATTATGTTTCATCTACTTTTCTACCAATGTGTACCCTTAGGGTGGGAGTGAAAAAAAAAAACATACCTCGAATTTTGACCAAACTCAAGGAAGAGGTTGACTTCGAGTTGAAAACCCACCATACAAAGTTAGGGGGGTAGGAGCTATGAATCCTCAAAGTAGAATTGTTTTCGAAAAAAAAAAAAAAACGTAGTTTTCCTTCATTTACATCCTCAAATATTGGTATAGAATCCCCAGTCACAGAGCTAAAAAGATGCGATTTGAGTTTCTGCGTGTACCTGGTGCATTTTCGGTTCGTTCGAGAATACTTTTAGCCCTCCACCAATGGGTTGAAAAGTCACAGATGGTGAAATCGAGATTTTTTATTTTTCAAAAAAATGCAATTTAACGAGCTACCACCTCAAATACGCATTAAAAAATTTTTTTACCTCAGAAAAGTGGATTTAGGTCGAAATATTTGGATAGTTTTACACAATAGTGTTGCCAACTCGGGAAAGAATAATTTTAAGACCCTGAATTGTGAAACTTTACCAAGAAAAAGAGCAATATTTTCAACTTTTTATAATAAATGAGATTGGCAACACTGCGGAGCAAAACTATGTAACTATTTCGACCTAAATTTACTTCTCTAAGCTGAATAAAATTTTCGGGTACATATTTGAGGTAGTGTTCTATTAAACTGTGCTTAAAAAAAATTAAAGATCTAGATTTTTGCCATCTGTAACTTTACAATTCACTGGGCTGGTAGAAGGGCAAACGTGATCTCGGATCAAACTAATAATGCACAAGGTAGACGCAGAGACTCAAATCGCATGTTTTTAGCCTTATGACTGGGATTTTATACAATTTTTAGGGGGTGTAAATGACAAAAAACTACCGTTTTTCGAAAATTATCGTACTTCGAGGGCCCATAGCCCAATTAACCCTCGAACTAGGACCACAAAATTTTGTATAGTTGGTTTTCATCTAAAAGCGAATCACCTCCGTGCATTGGGTCAAAATCCGAGGTATGTTATTTTTTCACTCCAACCTAGTGTATCTTTTCAAAAAAGTTTATATACTTTGTTCAGCTGCGAATACAGATTTCAATAGAGGAAGAAGAAGCTGAAATATCTACCACAGTGACCTGGACACAGTATACTACTTTAAGTGTTATTACATATTAGCCTGATTTTCTATGTTATATTCTCAATGAGATCACGACTATTACAGTCTATTGACCAACGACGGATGAAGGGGGAGGGGTATGTCAACCAAATCCGTTTTGGGGTCCTAGAGGACCATTTAGATGATTTTTAGCCATGGCAGATATCTATTTTTATTTTTTATTCCCGAACGTTAACATCATTTACTCCGCTCGATACCGTCCAAAATCGCTCCAATTCGGTCAATCGGCTCAGTTTGGTAGTGGATTAGATATATATGAGTGGGGATGAAGTTGGACCAAAATTCAGTTATGCCACAATTTGGGGGAGCGAGTGCTGAGAGGTCAAAAAAGCAAAACTTGCCCCTTTCTAAGTCAATTGAGGGAAAATCAAAAGTTGTACAACATATCCAAAAATCAACCTCCTCAGTCGATTCGGAGGGGAGATATGAGGGGTTTTCCCCCTCCTTAAGGAAGGCTGTTCACTCCCCACAAAACTGAGCAAGGAAGTAGAAATTTGGTATGTCTATTTGATTGGGGCTTTAGATGTGCTTTTTGGGAGTTACGAATTTTTAGCTCCATTGCACCCAATCACAGTCCCAAAAAAGTGGTTTTTTGGTTTATTTTTCTAATTTTTACAGTTTGTTCCTCACATAACTCCCCTTCAAATTGAGCTGAGAGCTTGAAATTAGGTATGCACATTCAGCAGGGACCCTGGTTGTGCCTTTTGGGGGTCTTGACTTTTCAGCTACATTGCCCCCTCACATCCCCGGAAATGTGGTTTTCGCATAACTCTCCTCCAAATAGAGCTACGAAGCAGTAATCTGTTAAGTACTTTTCGTAGGGATCCTACCCGGGCCTTTTAGGGGTCTCGCCTTTTCAGCCCTATTACACTCCCTCACAGCCTCAAATATGTTGTTTTTTGGTTGGGCCCCCTCCAAATTGAGCTAGGAGCTTTAAATTAGGTATACACATTCAGTAGTGACCCTAGTTGTGACTTTTGGGGATCTCGAGTTTTCACCCTCAATGCATCCCCTCATAAGTCCTAAATTTGCAGTTTTTTGGTCCTTTTTTTTAAATTTTTAATGTTTGTTTCTCGCATAACTCCTCTCCAAATTGGGCTAGGAAGTTGAAATTAGGTATGTACAGTTGGCAAGGACCCTAGATGTGCTTTTTGGGAGTTTTGACTTTTTAATGCTTTTTTTCAATTACCAACACTGTAATATGTCACGATAATCAGGCTAATAAAGCACCCCAAAGCGATACTTTTTTTCCTCAATATTTTGATTTAAAAACAGTTTGAATTTTATAAAATATTCTAATTATGTGTATTGAGAAAAAGCATTTGTGATTTTTTTTCCGAATTAGTGGAATGGGTATTGGGGGGTGGGGGGTTGCAATAGAGCTAAAAAATCTACAACAGCAAAAGGTACCTCTAAGACCCATGCTTCTTAGCCAGATGGAAACGAGTAGTGCGAGAAACAAATTCAAAAAAATTAAAAATGAAAAAAACAAAAAACTACATCTTTGGAGCAGTGAGGGGCTGTCATAAGGCTGAAAAGTTGATCCCCAAAAAGGACACATACCTCTAATAAATGTACATTCTAAATTTTAATTTCGCAGCTCACTGTGCAGGGGAGCTATGCGGAGAGCAAACTCAAAACAAAAAAAAAACACTCCCAAAAAACCACATTTCTGAGCTTTACGGCGGCGTAATGCGTCTGAGGTAAGGAGGGGGATAGCCAATTTTTAAGATCAAAGAAGGGAAACCCTGTCATGCCTTCCCACCTGATTGAACTAGGAGGCTTTTTTTGAATATGTTACACAACTTTGGATTGTCTACTGATAGGCTTAAAAAGGAAAAATTTTTTACCCTCAGTACCCCCTCCCCAAAATTAGGGCAAAACTGAATTTAGACTCGAGGTCAATCCCACTCCAAAATATCAAGTCCGCCGCAAATCGACGCCTATTTACCATATTTGATAAATTTTGTTCGGTATCGAGCTGAGCAAATGGTTTTTTGTTACGTTGTTGGAGGGGGTGATGAATAAAAAATAAATAAATAGCTGACATGCTCATAAATGGTTATAATGGTCTTCCACGACTCCAAAACGGATTTTGTAAATCCCCCCCCCACCCCATCCTTTGTAAGCCGATAGACCGTAATAGCCTGGATCTCATTGACAATATGACATAGAGAACCAGGCTAAAAACTTGAAATTAAATTTTATAAACAGGATCCGGGTGATTCAAAAAGGAGATTTTTTAATGGCACGCGACAATTCTACAAGCTATTTTTTTTCAGTTGATTACAAAAAATAAGTATTATTTTCAACGCAAAAACCATATTAATCTCTCGAATTTTTTCACAAGCTTATCCGCCATTTTTAATATCCTACTCCCGGAGGAGAAATTTTCTCTTTATATAGGTCGCATTGTCGTCTCAAAAATTTCACATATTCTTTTCGCAATTCGCATAATCGCATATTTTTTACCAAATAAATAACGTGAAAAGAACCCGATGCGGTATGATGGTACAGTGCACAGACGATAGATGAGCTGAAACGTCCCTCAGGAGCGAAAGAAGCAAAGCGATGGATATTTTCAGTTCTCAACATTGCAGGAAAAATTCATTTTCATGATCTCTTTTATCAGAAAAAACGTACGGAGCGATCTTACGCTTGATGTTCCGTTACATAAAAATGGTATCGTTGGGATGTTGCGTTGAGATTTCATCGCAACGTCATCGTGAAAAAAAAAACTAATACTTACTCGGGTTAAAGTGTTATTTACACGTTGTCACCTTATCCCAAAGGTATTCTCATCACCTGGTTCTGGATACGAATACTAAATGTTGGCATCGAGTTTCAGCTATACGACGACTTCAAGCTTCATAAAAACTGAGATATCCTTGCGATAAACTTTTGCAGTGTATTATTTTCTCTGGTTTTTATGGCATCATTCGTCATACCTATATGAAGTTTTTTTCTACGTAAAAATAAACAGTTTTATGATAAGATTAGATTTGAAACGCGGATTGAAGTATGAAATTAAACTTAGCAATTATGGGTATAGTACTTACTTCTCAAAATGTCACTTTAAAGCTATAGTGACGTATGTAGAAGGGAGAAAATCTGTTCATAAATCGCTGATTTTTCGCCTTTGAGGTGTAATACCCCAAAACAAATCGTTACAAGCAGTGGTATAGGAACTATTTCTATTATGCCCCTTCAACTCACGTGAACGCAACTACAATCTCACTTCAAAAAAATATTCGTTGATGAAGTACTGTATAAAACTCGACAAAAAACCACTCTAAAAATATGAAAAATTTTTAAACAAGTTGTTTAAAATGTCATTTCATTTCACAATTCAAAAAACATGAAAAATGAGAATTTTTTTTTAACGAAGATCGCAATGCCTTCCTTTTTGAGTCTGATAACTCTAAGGTAAAAGAGATATGCGAATTGTTCGTTTGTAGAATAAAGAAAATATGCGCTTTAGAATGTTTTTGCTTTAGTAATGGTAGGGGAACAGGAAGACATTGGAATGAAAATCTGAAACGCCAAAAAGGCACGTCTAGGACACCGACTAAATTTACACGTCAATTTTCAACCTTCTAGCTCAATTTGAAGGAGAGTTATGAGCAGGATAAACTCAAAAAATTAAAACAGGTCAAAAAACTACTTTATCAGGACTGGGATGGGGGGGGGGGGGGGGGGTAGAGGCAGTATTAAAGCTGAAAAGTTAAGATCCGAAAAGACACATCTTTGATCCCTACAAAATCTACATACCAAATTTCAATCTTCTAGATCAAAGTGGAAGAGATATATGCGAGGGACAAAATAAGAAAAAAAAAAGGAAAAAACGATAAAAAAATCACTTTTTAGGACTATGAGAGGGGCAACAGGGCTGAAAAGTTGAAACCCTCAAAAGACAAATCTATCGCTTCTATTAAACCTACATGCAAAATTTTAACCTCTTAGCTTAATTTGGTGGGGAGATGTACATGAGACAAGCTCAAAAAATCAGACAACCTGCCCAAAAAACAACTTTTTCGAGGCTGTAACGGGGTGCATGGGAGCCAAAAAGTTAAAAAAACCCCAAGTGGTATATCCTCCATCTCTACTAAATCTACATGTTATATTTCAACTTCCTAGTTGAAATATGAAGGGAATGCAAGTCGAATCTCCCAAAACAAACGAATTTATAGCACCTACAAATTCTAAATATTAAATTTCAACCTTCTCGCTCGATTTGGAGGGGTGTTAGACCTTGGACAAACTGCAGAAATCAGCAAAAGCGATAAACAAAAAACCACTTTTTCATGGATATGAGGACTGCAAAGGGGCTAAAGATTCGATACTTTCAAACAGCGCATTTTTGAACCCTACTAAATCTGCATGCAATATTTTAACCTCCTGGCTCAATTTTAAGGAAAGAGATGCGAGGGACAACCCCCCCCCCCATAAACTGATCCAGAAAACCCCATTTTTTAGCGCCGGGGGGGTGAGTTGCAATGGGTCTGAAAAGTCGAATTATCGATACTCTCTGCCAAGTCTAAACATCAAATTTCAACTTCCCAGCGTAATTTGGAGGGGTCGCAAGGAAGGAAAAACCGGTTTTCAAGATCAAGAAGAGGACAACCCTTAACCTAGAAGGCTGATTTTCAAATAATTATGTTGTACAACTTTCGATACTCAATCGACTGGCATGAAATGGAACAGTTTTTGCAATTTTTACCTTCCAGCAACCCCTTAAGTAAATTTGAATGTAAAAATATTCAATTTACCCACAATCCGAGCATATTATCCAAATTTGACTGATTTTGGTCGGTATCAAGCTGAGCAAATGTTTCAAGTTTCGTGGGTGGAGGGGGGGCAAATCTCTGACATTGTTAAGTATGGTCTCAACGATTTTATAGGACCCTAAAACAAATTTGGGTGATACTCCACCCCTTCCGCCTTTGGTCAATAGTCTGTAATAGCTTGATTCTCTTTGACAGTATGACCAGGGCTGGCAAGGGGAAATGTGGGCCCTATACACTGATGACAAATACTTCAGTTTGTTGGAAACAACGATTGATACTGGTCAAATTACGGAGTATAATGTAAAAAACGATCAAAAATGGAACAGAAAATTTTTTTCAAAAAAAAGTTTGGAGTTTGAGCGATACTTTTTTCGGAAATTTTAGCTATGGTGTTTTTAGGGCCAAACGAAACTTTTTAGAATGTGAGGTTGCAAAAGTTCCAAATTTTGTATTTTAAGAAATATCCCAATATTCATATGTACCAGGTCTCCAGCACTGAAGAAGTCCAAAAATTTCTGAAAGCTACGAAACGTCTCGAATCCAATTTCAATCGATGGAGGGGGGGGGTGTCGAAAGTAGGGTATGTGCCAAATTATGGCTTTTATCGTTATACAGATAAAATTTTCATTATTTATAAGACGATAAGATAATTTTGAAATTTGAAAAATTCGCCAAAATTCGAAAAATGCATTTCAGGACTTGAAAT
>FIZR01009394.1:0-10676 GCA_900060175.1 Ferrisia virgata
TCACTATATCTAAACGATACGGATAAATATCGGCATCGTCCAGCGTTCATTTTACGCTGCCGGTTACGCACCGGCATCGTAAAACAGCATAAGAAGCGATACGATAAGATACCTAACCAGTTACAATACCGTATCATGCAGAGCTCTAGTACCTACTACGAATATAATATGGCCAAACAAAGCCGAGCAAAGTGTGAAACTGAGCACGGTGTGACGTGACGTGACGTGACGTGACGCGGCGCGGCGCGGGTAGTAGCCTTTCACGTTTAGCGTCGTCCAGACCGACCAGCCTACCGAACCGAGGAGGCTAGGCTCGTAATTCGTCTGCCGCAAATTACCCGTCTCTAATTAAGTGTGAATTATTAATTACGACAAGCGGTCGTCGAAAAGTCATCACTCGGCTACACACTACGTACGTGCGTGCGTGCGTGCGTGCGTAAGCGTCTATTATTCGAACGATATGACAATGACTTCGGAAGTCGGGAAAGCGTACGATGCGATGTAAGAAATTGGTTGGTTGATCGCGAATGACGGTTTGGCGCGGGGTCTTCTTTTCATCGCAGCACCACCTTCGAGAAGCGACGCTCCCTTTCGTTGTATTTCGCCTTTTGCCATTCCAGTGTTTTTAGACTTTTTTTTTCTCGCCCGTTTCGTACTCTGCCAGTAGTAGGACACTTGCTCTATCGTAAGTCGCGACGCGACGTTTCGTAACGCGTTTCTAATACTGATAATGATAATGATAATGATAATTAAAATGATACGATGATACGCGTGCTAACGGTAATACGCTTACTTATAATATAAATAACAATAATAACAATAGTAATAATAATATCGATAATAATGAGGACCGCGATCGCGATTGCGATCGTTTAACGAATGCGGTAAAACTCAGACGCAGACGCCCAGTTCAACTACATGTTAAAGCTAAACACACGGTGTACCGTATTTACGGTCGTAACCGACAGCCGTAGTAAAAGTTGGAAGTTTAAGTGATAGCGAAACGGATAATCGCAGCCGCTGTAAGGCATAGCGAAGTACCTCAAAAGCGCCCGAATATTTTTGATTAATTGCTAACCTTTGCGAGCTTCTTCTTACGTTAACGCGTCGAGGGTGTTGGTCGTTGATTGTGTATGACACTTGACTCGCTAACATCTATTATTCCACTGTTGGTGCAGGCGCTGCCATCGGCTTCCGACCTCTATTGTGTTCGTCCCTCGAAGTGACAACATTACATTAGATAAACATTGACGTCGTCGTCGTTGTCCGCCGCGACCCTATTCATCTTCCGTTTTTTTCTCTTTCTTTTTCTTTTTCTTCTTCTTCTTCTTTTTCTGTTATTTTATTTCATTTTATTTTGTCTTCTTTTTTCTATTTTCTTCTCTTTTTTTCTTTTTTTTCGATTCTTCTTTTCTTTCGCACGCCCCACTGACCGCGTTGACATTTTCACGCGCGCACGCTCACGCACTCGTATTGTGGCCAATGTTGGTAGGCCCAACTGTATCAGTACGTACGTAAGCCGTGTGATGTGCGACGATTACGAACCAGTATAATAGTATAATAAACAGGTTGCGTTGTAGCGGGTACGTCGACATAGTACGTCCATATAGCCGTATCGTACGACGGCAATACGACGTGGTATGACCGTGTGGCGCACCGCGTAGTCGTATACTTCGACCGAAAGTGGTGGAAGGCCGAGTGAAAAATCGAAAAACCAAAAAACCGTCGTCGTTTATCAATATTTTCACTCTACTCGATGATACCGACAAAAAGTTCGCCTATTACGACGATAAGTCGACTGGCGACCCATATGTCAGCAGCGTATGCAGGTTAATAGAATTGCCTACTCGGTTCGCCGTAAAAACACATTTCTATCAGTATTGCGTGCATCTAGCGGTAGCTGAGAAAAGCCTACCTTCAAAAAAATACTGCACTCGTTGCAAATTGCTTTGGCGCGATGAAGTCGATTCTTGTAAAAACTATTCCAAAGCGCCCCTCCCCTCATCTCATCTCATTTGCGAGACGTTAGTTCGGCTGTAGTTTAGTTTTGTTTTGTTTTGTTTTGTTTTGTTTTGTTTTGTTTTGTTTTGTTCAACTTCTGAATCGAAAACATATCGGTATCAATGTATAGCGAGTGCGCAGGGGAAATACGCTACGAAGTATTGCGAAAAAATTCGCGTAACCCTCCGCCCTCCTCCCACGCCGAGTTTGGGTTTAACTGAATTCGCTCGGAATTGGATTTTATCAACGAATGGTTGATGAAATATTCGTAGCCATTAAAATGTTGTTCGTAAAAAAATGATCCGATTTAAAATAAATTTCACCCTCTCGCTTCCCCCCTCCCCCTCAACCTCTCTCCTTGAGCCCGACGTTGAAATTCTTGAAAAAGTAATATCGTTGTCCAGAGTGCAATTTTACCGCCTTAAAATTTTTTTTTAATTAAACACCTCGCTGGCCAGATAAGGCGAGGGCAATTTTTCTAACGGTTACAACCGCCTCCTGCGGTTCGCTCCGCCGTAGTAATCAACACACACACACACGTATATTGACGTATTCCAAAGTTCAGTATACCGCTATTTTTGTCCGGATCTGGCTGTTGTTGGAGCTAGTTCAACTGAACTGATTAGCTGATTCGAAAAAGAAAATTCAAGCACGAGGTTTTATAATACGAGTATTTTTACCGACTGCCGGAAAATGTCCGATTTAAAAAGAAACCTTTTCAAAAGCTGCTACGTGTTGTCGATCGAACTTTGAACTGGTTGAAAAATTGCTGGCTGATAAGGTGGCTACCGGCTAATGACTACATACGTCACTGTAGTGGACCAGTGGACCACCCACACGTGTACCCTTGCTACGTACAGTATACTTACTATTTAGCCGTGATTGTAACGATGTTTACTTCGCGACGCGTTAATAAAGTGTCAAAATACTCGTTTCGATGAAAAGTTTTATGAAAATAAAAACGTGAAAAACAGGCGACTAGTAGAGAATCGTTCGCTTTATGATTGTACGGCTCGACTTGGAAGATTAAGCTTCGAATTTGCGATTCGCGTTTCGAGTTGAAGTTATCTTTATAATCGTCACGTCAGAGTTTGGTCGTTGCTCGAGTTTTGCCTTTTTTCGTTTATTTTTATTTAATTTTTTTTCATCGCCATAACTCGAGTACAATTGAACATCGGACCGATTTTCTCGAAAGTTTCGCCGTATAAATTTTGCAACCTATTAGCCCGGATTAATGAGCGAGCTGTTAAATTCAAAAGCGTTCCGATTCGACCATTGTCGCGCGCACCAAAATATATTTCCACGGAAGTCCGATTGCGTTTTCAATTTTCAAGCCATAAGAAATGTAGCGTAAAAGTCAGCTTCTTAGAATTGTGTTGGGGAAATTTTAAGGTTTTCAGGTTTTCAGGTTTTCATGTTTTCATGTTTTCATCTGACGAATATTTGAATTTCTGGTATGAAAAGCTGCTGTGTACGGACAACGCGATATCTGGCGTAGAGTCGAAATGTTCGTCTAGCATTTGCGAGCACGGTTTCGAATGTTTGTTAAAATTTAAAATCGCGGCGTGGCGTAAGTTTAAACATTTTTCAACATTAACGAACGTTGCACAGTTAAGCCGTTTTTGAAACTCAAACTAACGTACAAAGTCGAAGCGGGCGGGCGTAATCTTGTGATTTTCGCCAACATTTTTTCAACTCGAAATCATACGTAGAATGAACCATTACTCCGCCGTTGTTCGCCTGTTTTTCGCTTTAATTTTTTTCGCGCGCTCAGCGATGAAAGAGTCGAAGAATGCCGTTTTCGCTTCTCGCAGTACTCGACTAATAATTGATTACGCGCGTATTTTGTTTGCAGAGAAAACGGAAAGAAGGAACCGCCGTACTCCATTAAAAATCACTCTTGGTTGCTGTGTGCCGATCATTCGGGATTATTGTACGATTTAAACCAACGCGTACCCGATACGTAAGTACCTGTACCTGTACCTAACATTACTTTTACATAACTACGCCTACATAAGTACGTGGGCGATTATTGCTCGAGTCGAGTATATAAGCACCTCTACCTACTACCTCACCTACACTTACATCTGGACTGCGTAGCACGCACTTCGCCGACCAAAATATACTATGCTATGCTATGCTACGCTACGTACTTATCGTCGTTACGTTTTGCTAATAATACACTATATAGATATATAGATATGTAGATATGTAGATATGTAGATATGTAGATATGTAGCGGACGAATTTCACCCTCGGCGACGAGGTTTCAGCGTAAATTCCGCTCTCGTTCTCGCCCTTCGCCAATGAAACGATGACTGCGAAACGTGAATCGCGCGTAAATTTTAAAATTGCTTTTTCATCGTTCGACGAACATCGTCGGAATTGGTGGATGTTAGTTTTGTTAAGCGCGGATAAACAATGAACATGTACCTAGTAAACTAGGACGACGGTATATGCGGTACCTGAATTGTTGCGTCGTCGTCGTTTTTAGTACCTACGTCTACGACACGTACACGTACACGTACACGTAGACGTACCATTGTAAGAAAGCGAAGCGTAAACGTCTCGTCAGACTTGACGTAATTATGTAACAATCGTCGAGCGCCGCCGCCGCCGCCGCCGCATTCAGCATTCAAAGTTTTCCAGGCGGCGCAGCGCGGTTCAAAACTAATTATAAACTTTAATAGATTACCTATCGAAGTGTTGTTTCTCGCTCGCTTCGTATTTTCTATTTTCTTATATTATGCATTTGGCCGGCTACCTCCTCCTTATCCTTTTCGATACTCGTACAATACGAGGATCTATGTACGCTTGTGAAGAAGCGCCTTTGAAGCCATTTTCAACTTCATTTCTATTGCTGATGGAAAGATGGTACCTATTTAATAATGTTGGTGCTAGTAGTAGTAGTAGTAGTAGTGTACTAAGGAGGTACATGTACGAAAATTGGTATAGTGAGATAGTGAGAGGTACCTACCGATTGTTTCTTCTTCGTCTCGTGTCAAAAATGAAAAATTTAGAAAAAGTTCCCTAATCAGTGTGATGTGTGAAGTATTTTCTTTAGCTTACGACGAGTGGCAGAAGAAGAAGAAGAAGAAGAAGAAGAGAACGCAAAAGAAGAAGCGAGTAATGTATTTGTAATAGGCGTAGGCAGTGAAAATCGTAAAAAAAGTAGCGATTAAAGTGTTCCGTCCGGTAGAAGTGGCAAAAAATCGAAAAACCGACGCACGCGAAATTGTCTGTGTAAAAAATTGTTTGCCGAGCACGAGAATCGCCGCCGGGCTAGACCAGCTACCTACACGCGGGTTAATAGTATTGCCTATTCGGTTCGCCGCAAAAACACGTTTCAACAAACTCGTTCGGTGAATTACGAAGAGAACGCGCGGCACGCGGATTGACGATGCGCACTCGAAATAAATGAGCAAGTAAATACGCGAATCAGTTTGGTTCGACGTGTACCATCCGATGTCGTGTGGTAGGAAACTAGCAATTAGGATAGGTTTACAGTTGTCGAATAATTGTACGTATCGCCGAATTCGATCTGACTTGCCGCATCGCGGCACAACGACGGACCGCTGTAATGGACGCTCTGCAACGCCCCGTAAGGCTCTTTCGATTCGATTCGATTCGATTCGATTGTTCGTCAAAACCAAAAACACATTTTCGGGCAGTTCGAATACACACAAGGTTCGGATGGACAGGTGTGGTGCGATGATTACGTACGCGTAATTACTATACGTGTAAGTCGTTCGAAGCGACCTTGCCATGTTTGTAGTACCTACCTACCTACCTACCTACCTACCTGCCTACCTGCCTAAGTAGTACGTGTAGAGTGTACAGAGCCTGCTACGAAAGGCAAGCGAGGAGAGATGCGATATTTGAGAATGATTTCGGCCGATCAGATACAAGAAAATACCGCGTTAGCTGCGGTTGGTCTCTCTCTAAGTCTCTACCAGGCGCGTCTACAATTTTTTCCAAGCGAGGGCGAAATTTTGGAAATATGATAATGCAGTATTGTTGGGTCAACGAGTCAACTTTTAATTTTTTCACTTTTAAGGGCGGCGGCGGCTATAGCCTCGCTACCCCCTCCCCATCCGTCTCCTCTCTTGGGTGCGCTATTGCACGTATGGTGGACCTTCGTTGTGAAGTACATAAAGCGTATCGCGTATTTTGAAGCGGTTACGTAGGCGCGCGCGTATATTACCATTTGTTCGCTGTTTGATGTGTGTGTGTGTGTGTGTGTGTACTTTGTAGGAGACCAGTAGATGGTAGGTGCTGCGCTAGGTACTCGTATTTACGACGGGCTAGTAACGAGTAGTATATAACAGCCGTATAGCCTTACGCCTTACACAATCGCTACCAACGACGCGAACATGAAAAAAATCACGACAAATTATGCGACCGACGCGGCGCCATGGTACATCAGCAGCCGTTTATTAAAAGATTAGTGAGGTACCGTGTCGATGTCGCGTCGTTAATTTGTTATTAACGTTGCGTTGCGTTGCGTTGCGCTGCGTCGTATGGGACGGCTTAATTAAAGCGTCAAAAGAAACCAAGTCGAGTGTGTGAGTTACGTTACGTTACGACAACGTAACGTAACGTAACGTATTATAACATAACGTAATCTAAAGGTAACGCATTATTACGGTAACGTAAGACTGTAGTGAGCCGGCCAGCATTCGTTTGTGACTACATTTAGCTGCGGATAGCGTACTGCGCTACACTACACTACAATGCACTGCACTGCACCGCACCGCACCGCACCGCATCGTATCGTATCGTATCGTATCGTATCGTATCGTATTGTATCTTACTGTACCGCGCACCTAGTCATTGCTCGTTGTTGTTTTTCTACGGATTTATGTAAATTTTACTCGCCTCTGTTCGTCCCTTCTTGGCTAATTATAAGTACGGTGTAATGCGAAACGACGCAACGCTGGCGAATATTTAAATTTTGTAAAATGGATCGGTTGACGCGAGCGTAATTTAATTTTAATTACAACGCGACAACGTCGCGAATATGCCCTTCACCGTGTGGGTACACGTAGCCTACACCACCTATATTTACGTACGTTTCTACATATACTCAAGTACCCGTGTCTACTGTCTGCTGTCTGCTGTCTGCTGTCTACTTCTACTCTTACTCGCGGTATATAGTGTATGGTTTATGTGCTATCTACCGTAAGTACGTATAAGTGCACACACAGTACCTACGCGGTATCCATAATATGTACAGCTCTAAATGTACTGTACTTTTTTAAAAATATTTTCATTAAATTTTGGTCGCCGCGATAAACGTGAAAAATGATCGAAATTTTGTAATATCCGCGAATTTTTGCTAGCTCAAATTCCACGTTGCTCCGTATCGTGCTTTTTGATCGATTTTTGCATATACACGTGCGTAGTAGGTAAGGTACCTACTATGTATTATTAATACGGTCGGTACGCGCATTTAACTACGCTTATACTAGACAAAATTTCTAATCGAATGACACCGGACACCTTACCCAGCCCTCTAGGTGCAAATCTCTCTGAGATATGAGCTTTTGAAGTTGAACTTTCAAAAAACATAGTTTTGAAAAAAACGCGTTTAAAGTTTTGGTCGCTTTTTTTTTTTTTTTTTTTTTTTTTTTTTTTTTTTTTTTTTTTTGAAAATGGCCAATTTGAAACACGCGTTTTTCTGCGCGAGTTTAGGTATTTTGAAGGAGGCTACGGCAAGTCGTGTTGCAATGAAAAAAATGTTGTCCGCTCTGCATCACACCGCGCTGCGCTGTTCATTCAACACCGACGAAGTGTGGGTAAGACGTTTTCTGAAAAATGTGTGATTTGTTAGATATAAAGGCCGAACGCGGTCGTTGAAAAAAAAATTCTTATCAAAATCAAAATTCGCACGAATGAAAAAATAATAGTAAATAGTTTGAAATGCGGAATGCGGTTTGCGGCATTCGAAAGAGCAGGCAGGGTTGTACCTATCTATCTGTACATCTGTCTATCTATCTATCTATCTATCTATCTATCTATCTATCTATCTATCTGTATGGGGAGACGTTAAAAATCCCGAAAACGATATTTTCGAGCCAACTTTAGAAAAACGGCTGTATGTGCGAAACTAGCATCGACGAAAGTGGTACACGTAGTTAGATTCACATACGCATATGTTGGTGGTGGGTGGTGGGTGGTGCATAATATACGTACGATTATAGCCTACGACCGTGTACAAAGTCCTTTTGCCAGTTTCGCGCGTCGTAACGCGTAACGCGTAACGCAATTTTGACTCGAGGCACGTGCCACGTCTCGTAGCACGCGTATCATACGGTAGTACGTATCCGCGCCGCACATCTGAAAGCCCAATGACAAAACTTGCGTTGTGGTCCGTAGCCCAAATGTCTTGTCGTCGGTGGGTGGGTGGGTGGGGTGGGGGGGGGGGGGGGGGGGGGGGGGGGTATAGAAGTACGTTGTAGCGAGCGTTACGACGGTTCTCTTTGAGTGTACGACACGGACAATATATACGTATACTACGCTTAAAATTATCGAATATTTTGCGAGAAAAACAAAAAAACTGATAAATACGACCAAAAGTGCTGAAATAAGTCAAGTACGCGAAAACTAACGCAACGACGTGCGAAATACGTACGTAGAAAATTGTAATATACGAGCTAGGTAGTATGTACCTGTGTACCTGTGTACCTAGCTACCTAGCTCGTATATTATGGACCGTATGCGCACCACACACAGTACTACGATTAACGGGACGAACGCGCGTCGTCCACCTTTTGTGGCGGTACACACGGCAATTCTTTTCGACGAGGGTGAAAGTACTTGCCACGTCGCGCCGTCTGGTACGTCAACGAGGCGAAAAATTGTTTGGCGCTTAGCGTTTGTTTTTCTCGGCCGCCGCTCGTGTTTTACTCTTCGATGCGGTGCGGTGCGGTGCGGTGCGGTGCGTGATGTGAACGCAGTACGCCGCCGAATGCAGATGCAGATGCAGATGCAGATGCAGATGGACACCTATCAATGCGGATAGATAGTGCGGCTACAATAGTCAGTCAGTCAGTCAGTCAGTCGCTCGATCCAACGTACTGGTTTAATGAAACTCGCATTCGCCTAACGATAACGATGTGTGCTGCTGTAAAGACGCACCGCACCGCACTAGCGCAATGCGATCTCCCTGCCCAATTTACAGCGCTGACTTTTTCGAAAAGAGAAAGCCGGCTATTGGGCGCTGGTTATCCAGATGTCCACTTATTACGCGTTCTCTAAGTGGTATCGGCTGCGGCAGTTTGCGCCTAACGTAATACGAATACTTGGTTCATTGTCGCCGTTTGCGATCGTGTTCGGCGATTTCGTAATATACGCACGCTCGAAGCGTGTAGCCGGAACTACGCGAGAACAAAAAAAAAAAGTATACGTACTTACTGTAGTCGTCTTTTCTTTAAAGCGCGTCTTTTTCGCGTAAATTATTCGGCTGTCTAATTGCGCTAGCCAACTCGGTAAGTACGAGTACGCGTAGATATGATGCGGCGGTCCCGGTCCGCTTCGTATCTACGCGTATTGCGTATTAAGGAAGGCTAATGTGTTGCGCCGTAAAATAACGAATCGTTCGCTTTTGCAACCGGCATGTGCGGGCACTCGTTCGCCTAATTTTTTAAAACCCACTTTCGACGTGAGAAAAAAAATGGAAATTTCGCTCAAAAAAGCCGAATATTTTTAGGTACAGTGGCAACTCGCGTAACTTTTGTTCCGAACAACGATTCGTTGGCAAAGAGTTTTGAAATTTCGCGTGTCCGCTAAATGTACATACGTACGTCGATATGGAATCGTGACAAAGTGGCTAGCGACTTTCGCGGCCTCGCTTCGATGCTCGGGGGGGCCACCATCTTCCCTCCTCCCCCGCACCGCCCCGCCACGCCCGTCAATTTGTGGCGATAGCTAGGCTCCTGCTGGAATCAAACCCTATACGGAACACGATAATATAATGAAATGAAATGAAATTAACGATCGATTTTAGACCTCGACTAGGTAATATCTACGTACTTTGTTCTATTGGAAATGATGAATTTTCACGCGTGTAGCGATGCGCGCGAAACAGGGTATTAATTGTGGTCAGCGAATGGTTCATTTTAAATTGATTTGTCAAATATTCGGCATTCTATTGTAAAATGCCTCGTCTCGCTGAAAGTCGACCAACAATTCGGTACGAAAAGCGTAATATGATCGTTGCGAATGGCTGAGCGACCAATAATGTATTGAACTTTGAACCGGATGCATTCGCTAGTTGCTTAGAATCTGTCTGCGCACGCGCGTTATTATACGTACTTTGTGCTAAAGTACCACCACCACCACCACCACCACCACCGCCGCCGCCGCCGTCGCCGTCGCCATTCCCCGTCGCCTTGGAATTTTCTTTCTTTTCGAAATTTACCTAGCTACCTACTTAGGCCTACAACTTGGTGTAATGCGTAGTTAGTTGGGGTGGTAGCTAGTTGGCCAGCACGGCCAGTACAGTCGTGTGCGCAAGTGTGAGTTGTTACTGTGTATATCTTTAACTAGATGTAATGTGTAGGTATAGGTAGATTAGGTACATACTGAGTAGTAAGTATTCCGCGTATGCGTAGTATTTTGCAATTATTTCACGTTAATCGGTGTATTTTTTTCCTTTTTTTTTTTTTTTTTTT
>FIZR01009396.1:0-34545 GCA_900060175.1 Ferrisia virgata
ATTGGTCCATGCGTTGTTGAGTTATGCGCTTACCAACACATTTTGCGATTCATTTTTATATTATAGATTTCAAAACTCGTAATAAATTGTTGTTTGGTATTTATGCGGAAGTTGCCGTTGTACCTGAAGTTAACCTTTATTCATGTTAGTAGACTCAGCATCCGTCAGAGAATTTTGATTGAAGTCATGATTTTTCCCCAAATACGCGTGATTACAGAATTTTTTTCGAAAAAAAAAAAAAGTTTTCCGATAACACAAACGAGTGGCATGGATTAAGGGAAATTTTTTGGACCTAAAGTTAGATACTCGATGATGTTTTGAGAAAATTTTTAAAAATCCCAGATCAAGAGTATTTTGCTTATTCTTATTCGAGAATACCATTTAAAAATAATAGGCATCTTGCTCAGGAAAATACGAGCCAAGGTAATTTTTGGAAAAAGGATTTAACTAACGAGTTCAGCCTTTAAAATGTGTCATGATTGTGTACATAAATTCAACCCTACAAACCAACTCACAAGATCACGATATACGTGCCCAAAGCTACTTTTTGTGAAATATATCTACCTACTTACTTATTTACAATACAAACCATTACATTGAAATGATATTGTTTGAAACAAAATTTTTACTCTCGTATAACAATCTCGCAGTTATAATTTATCCCCTGGAAAAAAAAAAAAAAAGAAGAAAAAAAAACAACCCTTTTAAAAAACGCTACAAAATAATGAAGAATGAGTTAACCACAATGTAGGTACTATCTAAAGTACATATGTTTTGGGAGGAGGGGGGGGGAAGAAAAGAAACAAGAGCGAGATCCGAGATAGTCTATCGCGGATGATATAAGACGAAAGAAATGGCAGGTTTATGAGCTGTCGGTACGTCTACGTAAGGTGTATTATGTGTGTGTGTGTATGTAGAGTACGATGCACAGGAAAACTCTTAAAGGGCTCGCGCCGCAGCCGCCGTGTAAGCTATTAAACCTGCCACTGATAGAAACCGTGATAAACGCTTAAGAGCACACGTGCTTGTCAGAAAGACGACTCAATTATGCAGAAAGGGTAAATCGTCAGGTCACCCTCGATACTTAAAAATGATGAATCTTTATCTTGTCATCGAAATGGTGATATCCTACTATGTCTTAATCGTTTTCATTCCTCTCTCGCGATGGTGCTGACGATGTGTTGTATAGCGGTCGTATTATTAGAGAATACTCGTACATGAGCTCCGTGTGCTGTGTATGCGAAGTGCGAACCTCCACATGTGTTTACTCGTAATTCCAATATAAACTATTGGTGGAATGCGAGGCGAAAATGTCATGAATTTTTGCTCTTTTCAATCGTGATGTAATATGTAAGTTCGGTAGTTGGTTGCGACCCGACGGCTACTTCGCATTTTCTAGTACGTCTATGTGATGTGGGCATCTTCACTTCAAAAAAACGAGAAGAAAAAAAAACTTCTGTTTAGAGAAATAATCACTTTATTCAGTAACTGGTAAACATGACATTTACAAATGTACACATTGTACTGCTTTGTTTTTCAATTAACATTTCCCCGTTGAAGTTTGGTATTGGTAATTTACTAGCAAATGCTAAAATCACTGTGAAATGGAAATAAATAATATTTAAGGTTAAAATCACTCTGTACGAATTGAAATCGGGTTCGTTAAGGTTTTCAGGTTTTTTTTTTCCTTTTTTCGAACTACTCGATATAGCGGAGGTTGTATCTATAGGTATCTTTTAAACGAGCTCGTGTGAGGTGAGAAGTGAGGTAGTAGGTTTTATTAATTCAAAAAACATGGATGTTTATTTTTTTTTCTGTCTCTCATTTTCCGCTAGACTTAAATTTTCTCGAGGTTTCAAAAAATCCAAATTTTCAAAAAGACTTGGATACTTTTTTTTTTTAATTTTAATCTGTTCTTTTTTCGGGTTAATTGAAAACCATCGTAAAAAGTTGGCACAATTTTCAGAATGTTATCCCATACCTATTCGAATTAATTTTCAAAAAAGCCTCAACGTATATTTTCGTTTACCTATTAGCGTATTTTTGGAAGGGGAGGGGAGTAGAGTAGAGTAAGGAGGGATGAAATTGTACCAAACATTTTGTAATATATTTGTAAGGCAGTCTTCTGCACGGATTGCCTCCGATTTGAAGGAAATCTAGTTCGGCGAAAAAGGCATTATAAAAACATCTCCGGAACTAAAATTTCTGACCTCAAAGTTCGTTTTCAACTTTCTTGTGAATTTTTGAAAATTTTATGAAAGAGCGTTTCCTAATAAGGGTCAAAAATGGAGCCAAAATGTTGCTTATGGTCAAAAAACATTCAAAAAAAATGTTTGACCCTTTTACACCCTCCCTTTCCGGAAGTATCGACCCTCAAATGTTGAAATTTCAATACACGATATCTCTGGCAGGGGGGGGGGGGTAAGAAAATTCGAAATTTTCACAGATTATACATCGTACTGAGTACTATGAATGAGAATTTTTTGAAAATTTTCAGTTCACGTTTTCCCAATTTTTTTTTACGTTGAAATTTAAAAAAAAAATTGAAAAAAATTTTAGGGGGACTTATGGCTGGAAATTTTTTTATTATCTTTGTTAGTTGGTCTCCTATTACGTATATTTTTTGGGGGCTCCGAAATTGAATGCAACATGCTCAAAAACAAAATCAAAACCAAAGAAAAACACTTTTTACTACTTTTTCATAAAATTAATGAGGGAGGTATCCCAACTCGAAGCAAAATTTCGAGTCAATACACGAATACATTGAAAGTACATATTGAAAAAATTCCATTACCAAAATTTCAAGTCCTAAAGTGCATTGCTTGAATTTTTGGCTGATTTTTCGAGTTTCAAAATTAATTCATTGTTCTGAAAATCATGAAAATTTGATCTGATCAACGAAAAAAGCTGAAATTTGGTACATACCCTACTTTCGACTTCGCAAATCGATTGAAACATATGAGCAAATAATTTTTTGTATGGGGGGGGGGGAGGATAAAAATAAAAATGAATATCTGACCCTGCCAAAAACGGCACTAATGTCTTATAGGACCTTAGAACGAATTTTGTTGATATCCCCCTCCCCCTCACCCGTCGAAGGTCAATTGACCGTATCCTTGTACCAAATTTCAATCGCATGTAGCTCTATTTGGAAGAGAGATGTGAAAAGGACAAACTCGAAAAATAAGCACAATTGTCTGAAATAATACACATTATTTTTTGAACCTGTGAAGAGGTACAATGAAGATGAAAAGTCGACACTCCTCCCTTCCTCCTTCCTTCCTTCCTTCCTTCCGAAAAAGCACTTCTAGGGCTCCTACTTAACCTACCCACCACATTTAAAACTTCCAGCTCAATTTGGAGAGATGATATGGGAGGGACAAACTAGAGGAATAAAAAAAAATTGTTCAAAAACCTCTTTTTCCGAGCTATGAGAGGATGCACGATGGTTGCACAACGGTTGAAAAATTGAAATCGTCAAAAAAATACGCGTAGAACTCCTGTTCAATCTACTTACCAATTTTCAACCTTTTAGCATGTAAATAAAAATAAATATCTGACATGGTCAAACATGGTCGTAATGGTCTTCTAGAACCTTAAAATGAATTTTACTGATATCCGCCCCCTCCCTCATCCACTGTTGGTCGATAGATGGTGAATAGCCTTGTTTTCATTGACAATATAACAGAAAATTATCCTAAAAAACTCCATAAAAATTTTTTAAATCCGTATCATGTCCGCTTATCTGGATCGTTAGATCTTTCGTAAAAGGTTTAGGGACCGGAGGAATGAAAATGCATTTATGAAGTGAAGAGATTCATCGAATTGGATTTCTGAGAGGAAGGGGGAAGATTTGTTGCGCTTTCTCAGGAGTTGGAGGGCTGAGCAAGAGATGAAGATGTGATTAATGCTTAGGTGATAAGTTGAATATAAGGGATAATCTAGACTGGAGGATTAAGACGACGAATCAAATAGGAATGTGGGAGCTGGGTATGGAGAATTTGAAGTCTTGTTAGAAATTTTTTTTGTACAGCTAAAGTAGTTTGGAGTTGTTTTTGTTCTTCACTCCCTAAACACGTTCTACACGTATTACGTAAGCCAAAAACACCATAAAAATTTTCAAGCCAGAAAAATAATTTTACGTGATGCTACATTGAGATTTCATACTATGGTCAGCTGATTTGACACCTCTAAACATTTTTCTATCAATCTAAATTTTGAAAAATATTTTTTTTATGAGAGATGAAGCCGCTAGGAGGCAAAGAGCTCAAAATTAAAAAAAAAAAAAAATGTCTCACGAATCACCCTAGTCTACGGTATCGTACTTGAGTAAATTACAAATTCTTAAAAAAAATGGCAATTAAATTTAAGCGTAATTTGATGGCCTATGATTTTTTAGAAATATAATTCAAAGTCACGCATTATTACGCAATTAGATTAAAAATCAATCCGGAGAATGGAAATTTCCCACTGTAAGAAACGTGTAAGGCGCGGCGCACGATGAAATTAAGGTTCTTATAATGACCACATTATCTGGCACTTGTTGCATTAGCATAGAAGACAGATCACTCGTGTTATACATTCCGAAGTTGTTTTTTTTTTTTTTTTCGTATACGTGTTAAACTAGGTATATATGGGAATGTTCGTCAGTGAGTTATAATGACGTTTAATTCAACGATTCGATTGTGGTTTAGCGGAGAAAATTCGACTCGACCATTGTAAAATTAAAACGAAATTAGCGCGGAAAGCCGAACGATAATTAAACATGTATATAAGCGAAGTTATTTGCAAATGTCTCCCAAAGGTTTGTTTTGTATATGACATCGCTGCAAAGGGATGATATTTTGAATACATGCATACTTGAAAGTTTTCGGACGAATTGAAGGGGTAATGTTAGAATGTCGATACTAAGGTGTTAAGGTGTTTTAGGGAAAAGTTCTTTCCAAAGGGAAATTTCAAATAACCCTCGAACATGTAACATATGTTTAATACGGTCACAAGTGTATTCTATTACCTATATCGTTGGTTTTTCGACGAATGTAGGATACTATAAAGGTTGCTAATATCAATGTAAATAAGCTACCCCTTAATGGTCTTCGGTAATTTTCGTAAAAATGTAAAAAAATTTTCAAAAAGTACAGTAACAGATAGTTTCAAGTATGTATACTTCACTCCCTTATGTTGTTGGCGGAAGTTATTTTCATTCTAATATGGGTTTGAAAAAGTTTCTTTTTTTTTTTTCATTCATTCATTTGAATTGAGTTACGATGTCGAAAGTTTTTTCATACTGTTTTCGTGTATTAGCCTATCTACGTGTTTTCGTTTTTTCTATTAGTTGAAATCGACATCTAATGTCGAATGTACCATATATTTTGAACGTATTCGGCGTCTGAATTATTTAATGATGATTTTTTTTTTTCAAAGAACATACAACAAATTGAGTTATAATTGCATTTTTAAACCTATTATTTACTTTGTTTTATTTATTAATTTAATTCTTCTCTGGACCGTTTTTTTTTTTTTTTTTTTTTTTTTTTTTTTTTTGGACGAGTTCACGTATCAGATAATGTGACAACAGACCCATTAAACGTAATGGGTGGGTTATAAATATTTCGTAAAGCGACTCTGCTGCCCACAGGTGGCACTAAATGTCGGTATTCTACATAAACCTGAAACAGATAGCATCGAAATAAGAACCACAATAATATGATAATGTTGCGCATAATAGTAACACTTATTATTAACGTGATAAAAATGTCAACGTTAATCTATTCGCCCGCGTCTGTTTGAATTATTAAATTATCAAACGATATAATTTTTCTGACAAGTACAGCCATAAAGACGACGTTAAATTTTACTTAACAGACGAATTAATTCTTCGGTGTTTTATTTTGTTTATTTTTATTTTAGGATTATTATTTTTATTTTATTCCCTTTTAGGTCGCGTTTATTTGAGATTTTACACGTTTATTGCGATGGTTATGGCGGTGATAAGGTGATTTTTATTTTTTATTTTTTTTATTAGATATTTTCTATACTGACGTGTGACGTGCTTGCTACCGTGATTTTTGATCTATACAGTATGCGTCTGTATGTGGATCTGGATACAAGGATAATTTTCATTTGGAACAGAGTTGGAAGATTGTTTTAAATGTGTGAGAAATTAATTGACTATTTTAGACATGTTTGATGTGTTTTGATGTTTGTCTCGTGTTTTTATGTGATATTAGCGAGGGAAGAAACCTGACTGTTTTGGTTTAGTTACTGGCAGAAGGAAGAAGTGGAGAGAAAAGGGCGTGAAGGTTCCGAAAGTCAATTTCGACCATTTTTAAGGCGTACGGGGTATTTACTATTTTTTATATTGAATTCGAAAATTATTTACTCCGTTTCGTGTAAACCAAATAAAATTGGCTGAAAAGTCATACGTTAGGTTCAACGATGGGCAATTAAACGAATGAATGAGGAAATTATGCTAAATTAAAGATTTATGTGTAAAAAAATTTTCAATCGAAATTCGATTTTGCAAATAAATTGAAAAGGTAGGAGAGTGATTGATGAAGAATTTAAGGTCTGTAAACGGGCAACGATAGGTAAATCTGCCCCGGTAGAATTTTGAGACGATAGTTTAATGGTAGGTGCTTATTAGAACGTTTCAATTGATTTTTTATTTTTTCGAAAGTTGAAAAAGGATAGTAAAAAAAAGTAGGAAACAACGTCAAATAGAAATGGTAAAATTTTGAGCTTTCTAACTTGATTCTTGCCTACCCCTAAATTTGTTTAAAATTTCAAAATTCACATAAGGAATCGGAAAAAAAATTTCCTCTTTTTGAATTTTTCTACATTAATGTGTCATAATAAGCTCTTTGCAAAACCAAAAAAAGTCGTTGCAGTTTTTTTTTTTAGCTTTTTATGGGGTACAAAAACACGTTTAAAAATGGAAAAAATCGTATATGTTGAAGTTGTATAAAATGAAGAAGCCAGAAAAACTTTCATGTATTATGCCATTAAAAGTGATAAAATTTTGTATTTTTTCAAAAAAAAATTCAAAATTAGATATTTTTTTTTATTTTTAGGTGGTTTTGTGGCTCTTGAAAAGCAAAAAAAAAATTAAAAAGTCAAGTTTTAGAGACCCTAAATTTTTACCACGTTCATTTGGTGTCATTTTGCAAATTTTTTTCACCGTCCCTTGCCCCAACATTCGAAAAAAACTTGAATTTTAACGCCCGAGTGTGTACAATTAAGATGACATACCGAACCAAAGCTTTGGACCTTCAACCCTATTGGTTTTGAGTGGATGCTCTTTACTTGAAAAATACTAATGATTTTTTTTTGCTAGCGTCAATTTATATTAATTAATTTCTTCAATTTTTCGTATATTATTGGTCCATACGAGAGACATCTAAGAAAAAAAATCAGTGCCTGCCCCCCTCCCCATGATTTCTCCCGAATGACCTCTTTATCGCATAAATTTTCTTTTACAGTTCTAATTCATAAGAAACAGCTGTTGCAAAATTGAAAAAAAATTGTATTCGGTGGGTGGGGGGAGGGGGGTTAAACAGAGCTGCACAGAAAATTTGAAAATGCTGAAATTGTTCTTGTATTCAGGATGTTTGCAGCTTATAAGAATTGAAAATCATAGTCACGAAGCAAAACCTTTGCGGAGGCCCTTGTAGAATTGTAGCAGCACCTCTTCACCCTCATTTTGTGACCTCGGGTATGTTCATAATATTAGTGTCGTATTCACATGATGAGTCGAACCTTCTGAATACGAATATTAAATCAGATTTTTAGTTTGACCACTGTAAGTTCCTTATTCCTGAGGGAGGGGGGGGTGATCTAAAATGCATTAAATAAGGTTGTATTATTGAAATATTGAAATTGTGTCTATATTTTGCGTTTTTGCGGATTAAAGAAGTGAAAATCATTGCCAAGAAGCAAAAACCATATGGGGGCTCCCGTCTCCGTTTTGAGTCCTTAGCTAAGTTCATGATATTGATATAGTTTTCGCATGAATTGAAATTCCCTCTCCCTCCTCCCTGAACAAAAATATGAAAACATGGCTCTAGGATTTTCCAGGTATCCTAGTAAGTTGGTCTAACCCTTTTCTAAAAATTTTGTCGAGTTATTTTTTTCAGCTGATTAGTTCATTGATAGAAGGGGCATAGGTGAAGATAAGGGTATGGAAGGGCTCAAGCCTCCCATCATGCTGAATTAGTCTCCCCCCCTCCTCTAAATTTTCTCACAAAAATCTAAAAATGAACACTTTGCTGAAGTAAAATGAAAAATTACAATTTTTCTGTTCACAGATGCCCTTAAATACACAATTACCCATTTTTCGACCTATTATTTCTGTTATTTTGTATAATTGTTGTCTTTTTCTGATTTTGCTGCAGTAATTTCTCCGTTCATACATGAACAGAGGTGTTGGAAGTCAAGAAAATCAACAAATAAAACCCACACATCAGCTCTGTTTTTTTTAGTAATGAGACAAAGGTACTCAAGCCTCCCTCACTCACTCAAAAAATTTGGTCTCATCTCCGCCCAAAAGAGGGGGTGGTGTTGAATGTGGCCACACTAAAATATTCTTGGGCCTAGGCCGTTTAGCATTTCTTCGAGATTTCTTAGGGAACTGCGTAAATGCATTCGTAAAGATATTCGGAATCATCTCCCAGCAATGCCTAACAGCGACGCTTTTTTCATTTTATTATTTTTCGTTCAGTTCCGAGTATTCAATTTGGGCCAGTATCGAAAATACGTATGTACATTCAGAGAGTATTATAGTAATAAAAAGAATACCATAATGGTACGTGTGGTAAGTGCAAGTGTAAACGTCGAATGTGTGCAATGTTGGTGACGAAGAAAGAAGCAGGAGAGTTTCGCATCGTATACCGAAGTCTGTATATCACATGGAAAAGCTTTCGAAGCGTAATTTTTTTGTAAATCTTATGGTAGCGGCAAGAATGATTTCGCACTACTTGGTCGACTTGGAAAATAACATAAAGACATTTGGGGAGAATTTTTAAGACGAACTATGACGAAAATCGGCTAACATTTGCTAGATATATATGTATATATGTGTATACCAGTACGTATGTGTATGTATGTGGCGGCTTCGAATACATATATATGGGAGACGAAGGTGTCATTTTTAGGGGGTATATATGTCGGTTATTGTGATGCGAGTTCTTATAGCTGTGCTCGGGCGGGAGGGAGGGGTGGGGGAGGAGAGGCGCGAGCGAATCTAATAACACGCCGGCAACCAACACAAATACCACACAAATCACCCCAAACGACTTATCTTATACAACAGGAAAAAGCTTTTTATATGGTCGTCTTCGTCTAGCGACGAAAAGCCAACGAAGATGGAAACGCTTCAATAAAGCAAAAAGATGTGGTCTTTCTGCGTCGGAATGGGGAAAATGCCGATTTCGTCGGCTTTGAATATGATTTATTTCCACTTTAAATGATCTTGTTAATAAACACGACAAATATCCGAGTACACGCCCTCATTGTTATTTGCATTTTTCTTCTCAATAATAAAATACCTTTGTATTTTCTTCTCCTTTTTTCGCCCCCGCCCCTACACCCTATCACATAGTGTCGTTTAAATAAAAGGGTATTAGGACTATTTTTTTTTTCTTTTATTTTCGTAGTAAAACGGAGCTTAGAAATTTAATTTTTTTCTCGGCCTAACCTTAATGAGGGTTTTTATTTCGAGGTTCTCTTCTCTTTTTTTTTTCTTCTTCATTATTAAACTTGTAAATTTTATCAAGAGACTCTCTCGCAGATCTCGCTCGATAGTATAGTTTGAAAATGAAACAGCAAGAAGGAAAAGTATAGTGTGATCAAGAGTGTATAGTTAGTTGGTAATTACTAAAAAAATTAGGCTATTTTAATCGACCGCCCGTATAAAAATCGAGAATCGTCGTTGTTGCTATTATTCTTAGAATTGAAAAAAAAAAAAAAAGCAGATCATCTTTTAAAAGGTATACTAGACAGGTAGACGCTATGAGAAGATAGACAGGCAGACATATTCGCTGCAACCACACCTATTTTTTTCCATAAACGTATCGAAAACCGATATACTTACATTGGTATAACAAGCATTCAGCAGCTTATACACTATCGAACGTATTACTCGTACACTTACAACTTGCATTAAACGCATTACTCCATCGATTGCATTGTTCGTTACATTTTTTTTTCTTCTTTTAATGCTTGTTTTTCATTTATTAAGAATGATAATTAAAACATGGGCATCTAGTCCATATATCGCGGAATTGCATCGCATACCTCCCTGTTAGAATTTTTTTTTCTAGATTATCCATTTAAGGATACCAAGTAACATAGTTCTTCGATCGTTTAAATGGTCACTAGATATTGATAAGAAAAGAATCAATCATTTTATTATGAAACATATGTACCTATAAAAAATAAACGCATTTTTATCCATAGACGAATGAAAATTTCATTTCCAGCGAGATAATTTTTTTTTTTTTTTTTTACGTCGATGGTCGTCGGATACCGTACAGGGTAGATAGGTTTTTTTTTCTCCTTCACAGGGTCTTACGATTGGAATGGATTTTTATAGATAAAGATACATAATGTACCTGTATCTTAGTATATATATCTGAATCTATCTTTTGTAATTATTTATTTATCGTATTTGGCTAAAAGAACATCGGTGTAATGTATTTTGCGAGCAATTTTTTTCATCTCGTATTTTTTTCCTGCTTGTTGTTGCAGGTATCGAGACGAAGCGTTATGTTGGACAGACAGGTGAGTTTGATTTTTGATTATATAGATAGTTTAGGTATAGATACGTATTGTGGAAATGATACCTGGTGTTTGGTTTCCTATGTGATTTTGGTTTCTTAGAAAGACTATTGTGTTTCGGTGAATTGCATATTATTAAATAATATGGATATACGTATTATTGATGATAAGTATATCAGATATGAATTTTACTTACAAAGATGTAGAATCTTACATGTGCTTGAATCGAAAAGTGAATTGATAAAGATCTGATGATAATTTTCCAAAGTTTTGGGTTATAAATTTCTTCATTTGTTGTAATGATGTACATAGTAAGCTATCTTTTTAAGAAGATAGGGAAAGAGAAAGATGGTAAAATTTTGACAATTTCATCATGTGATATATTTTTTCAAATACAGAAGCCTAAATTGTTGGAAAAAAGTAGCATAGCAGTAGTAATTCAATTTCAAAAATTTGCTTAATACGTAAAGAAAGTGATGAAAAGTTGATAAAAATAGAATTCCCCTTGCTTGAATTTCCACTGTTTTCGTAAAACATCGTTGTGTGTCTCTAAACAGAATTGTACAGCTAAAAAATTTCCCCTCCTTATTATCAAAACTTTTTGATTTTTTTTTTAAATGAGCGTAATATTGTTATTTTTACCTAAAATATCAACAATGATGAATTTTCATCTTTACCTCCCTTTTAAAAGAAATCACAATAACGTCATTTTTTTACAAATTTGATTTAAAAAAAAATTCAATTGAATCATCTGAATCATTTCCGGTGACTTTTCAACTCTTACATTTTCCAGTGGTTGTTGACTACGACGGTTCAATTTTAGGTTTTTTTTTTCAAAAGTTGGAGAGCGTGGTGGAAAGAGTTGCAAAATGACATCAAATGAACGTACTGAAAATTTGCAGTTTCCAACTCGTCTTTACCCCATCTCCTTTTGAAAAAATGTTTTTTTTGTTTGGTATTAACGTGTAAAAATAAAACAAATAAGACCAAAAAAATTTTTCGTGATTTTTTTTTTTTTTTTTTTGATTCTTAGGGTTCCAAAATCATGTTTAAATGTGGAAAAATCACTTATTCTAAATTTTTTCACGAAGTCAATGAGGTAAAAATACGAAATCTCATCATTTATGGAGACTTAATTTGATAATTTGCCAGTAGTTGATAGGTAAGATAAAATTTTTTCACAATTTTGTCAACTACGTCGCATGATTGTAATGTTCAAAAAATTCTGAAAAAATTATAGATTATACTGCCATGTATACCCCATCCAACCATCGAATTATCACCCCCTCCCCTTCTCACCTAAATCGCGGGAAGGTGGTAAAGGTATCCGAATCCTCAGGCTTGGAAAATGTGAAGAAGAGAAAGGTTATTTGTGATAGTAAACATGGGGTTGTTTCATTTCATGTCTACAATCCTTGTTAATAGAGCAATGTCGAGTTTTTTTTTTTTTTTTTTTTTTTTTTTTTTTTATCAGAATTATGGCGGATTAAATGGTCCTACGTCGAAAACTTTGAGATATTAGCCTTAGAAGGTGAAAATTGAAAAAAAAGACGCAGTCCTCCATTCTTAGACTCAAAATAAGAACAATTGTGAAAAAATATTGAAAATTCACGACGCAGCATCTGACTTAAATTTAAAATAATATGGGTGGAAGCGGGTCGCAGATCATTGAAAACTTGACATGTTATGTTTACAATGCAGCCAATAAATAATGAAATGAATTTCTATAGTACAAGACGGCCCTGTTGCGAAAAATTTTCGCAAAAATTGTCGACTTGTAAATTAGTATAGATTGCGATTTTAATCGTTGTTATGGATTTAAAATTTCAATTTTTTTATTCATAATTTAGCTGGATTGTCATTTTGAAATTTTTCAACTTTAACAAATTTGTTGCAGCTCATGATCTGAAATTTGAAATTTTGAACCTCGAATTTGATTTTTCCCTTTTTTTATTTCCAATATTCTAATCGTTCCATTAATCCACCGATCTATTTAAATTTTTAATTCTTGAACTTCAGCTAAGGGCTATTCACTTTTTACCTTTATCTGAGTGCCTTATTTCCATTCAAGCCTGTTCCAATTTTCATAGTCATGGCATTATGGGCCCTGTCAGACTTGTCACCCAGTCCCTGATTACCCATTATTATCTGTATTTATTACTCATCTTCTCTTATTCTCTACCAAAAATAAAAAATAAAAACAATTTGATCGTTGATGATATGTCACAGTTGGCAATTTTTTCTCTTCTTTTGATTTTTTTAAATTGAAATTTAAGATCCTGCCCTTGTGATCTATCACTATTATTACCAATTACCTGTCGTCGGTATATTCCTTATGGTTTTAGTTTGAATTAGCTGATCTGGAAAATCTGCTTCAATATGTTTTATTTTTATTCCACAATATCTTCATACTTCAACTACTGGTCAAAAATTGTTTAATGATCAAAATTAAGAGCCCTGCGCAACAATGCCCATCTATCTCTATCTTTTCTTGTAATGAAATTTATCAAAATTAAAACTTTTGATACCATTTGAAATTTTTGAGCTTACTTCATTTCATTTTTGATTACTGCATTACTTTAGTGGTATGGAAGGATATTGATAATTAGCGGTTTATTTCGCAATTTGCATTGAAAAATTGAAAATTTTCATGTGGAGTCTGAATTTTGAATGTGTGCGCGTATGACAAAATTAAGCCATCGTTCTAAGTGATAAGAAAAACGCTTCAACATTTCCATCAAAATCAGTTGACCGTAGAGTGATCCAAAATTGAATTTTTGAAGTTTTTTTTCAAGTTCGAAAATTTTTCATTGAAATAAAAATCATTCCACACCACCTGAAAACATAAGCTACGTTTTAATGTATTAATCATGTTTGTACATGGCTGATGAAATAGGCTGTAATCTATTCCAAGGAATAATTATAAGACTTCAGATAGATCTGGTTTTTTTAGATAAAAAGCAATGCTTTCGTCGCTTTCCACCAAGATCAAAGTCTGTGTTTGTCCAAAATTGAATTTTTGAATTTTTTTTTTTTTCAAAAGCTCGAAAGTTTTGCCACAAAATGAACATAATTCCGCACCTCCTGCGTACCTAAGCTACATTTTAATATATCAATCACACGTTGGTACGATGTCTGAATCGTCTGTAATTTGTTCCGGGGATTACTTTTCATGGTACAGATTTTATAGTCCATTCCAATCGAGAAGGGACTAAATATGCTCATTTCTGCAGCTAAAATCTCCAGTTTTGAATGAGTAATTTTGCTTTTTGTTCAACCAAAACATCCCCGAAATGGTGCACATTTCTGATGTCATTTTAGTGATTGATAATTTCATTTACGTCATTTTTATCGCAGGATTTCAATAGAATTAAGCGAAAAAATGCATTCTGGAAGTGGGGAATTTTAATTGCAAAATTGAGCATTAGTTGAGTGACGGTGACGTCCACATCATAGAAAAATACTTAACTTATCTTTAAAAAACCTGACGAGCGTAACATTGGTTCGCATTTAAATAACATTGGCCAAAAGTCTTTAGCATCTTAAACGCATAAGCATGGTTCTGTTATATGGCCCTGATATTTTTAGCATATCCATTTTTAATAAGTCTCCCGGAGGTAAACTATACTCTTAAAATTTCTACCATTTTTTCAATTTTTCAACATCGAGTGAATTTAAAATTACTTTTACGCCCTTCTAATGATTTTTTACTGTACTTATGAAGAGTTATTTTAATCAATTTTTTAAAAATATTTTAAATTACTTTTTTTTTACAATTTAAAAAGAAATCACGAATTTTATCCAATTTTTCATTGAATTTTATTCCTATTTGCACAAATCTGATAGGTAATTTGTTTTTAATTTTAAATAATTGACGAAATCGTACGAATAACTTGATGTATTTCGTACTGGTATTTTGTAAATTTTCCAACCCTCTCCATTCTCGACAACAACTCTCTGTCTGTGGAAAACTTCACCACAGATCGTCGCAAGATCGATTTCAGACTCTCTATTATTATTATTATTATTAGTTGTTTGAAACTTTTCAAATATCACCCTGCACTCTGCTACATGTAATTTGAATACATACCATTGGCATCGCTACCTCGTGTACGAATATTAATAGCGTCACCATCGAGTACAGGTACCTCTACCCACCTGTATCAAAGGACTCAGGAAATCCATTATCTATTCTAGCGAAGCATAAAATTTGCCCGGTAAATGGTTCATTCTGCGAATACAAAAACGACCAATTTTTTATCGACTAAGCAGTGTGAGACAGAATGATAAAGAGGTGAAGAAGAAAAAAAAAATATCCGTAACGTTGTGCGACAACATCGAGCCCATCAATTCAATATACTTACTTATATATTGTATGCACTAAATAGTATATAAGTACCTGTGTGTGTGTGTGTGTGTGTGTGTGTGTGAAGTACATAGCGTAACGCGCGAAGGAATTTATTAAAGTAATCAGAGAGTAAGTAATTTGTTTTGCTTTATATTTCATGCTAGTAATGTGTAGCGTGTACGTAGGTACTCGTATGTGTGAAAGATCGTTTAAAAATATAAGGTAGTTGTCCGTTGAAAATTTAAAATACCTTCACGAAATGGCGACGCGCGTGCGTGCCACAGATGGACAATTGGACATTTGTTAGAAGCAGCTCTACTCTGGCTACTGTCACCGTTATAATGATAACTTTTTCGATGGTATTTAACGGCTACTGCTGATGTTGGTCAAAAGAGGCGAAAAAAAATTACTATATGGTCCTTCACACTCTAGCGACTCGATGCGATGGATGCGTCCCATCCACATCCCATCGTCGTCGGGTCGTCCTTTTTTTTTTATCGATTTAATTTATTTTTAAAATTACCTACGCGACGTTGATTTGTTTTTGTTTCTGTGGTACCATAGTACATCAGTTCAACATACATCTCCTCATAGCTACCTATGGTATAGACGTAGAAGAGGGTTTTTCTTTCTTTTTTTTTTTTCCTATTCGATGATTTGGTCGTCGTACACAAGTTAATGACGTGTAACTAATTGAGATTCTAATTCACGCTAATACGATTGTTCTCGATCGATGTAATCGAATACCGTTGATAGGAATTTGATAAGTGCGCCATTTTCAGCGAGATGAAACGAACGTCTAGAATTTGTTAGCGCGTCGCTTTTTTTTTCCTTTTCTTCTTTTTTGATTACAGTGCATTTTTTAAACTTACCTACACACAGGTTCTCACGATTATAATATAAATACAACAGCCTAATTCTGTCTGTCGGTTATGTTTGTAGTGAGCAGTATTTATCGTACGTTTATAACTCATATATATATATATATATATAGGTAAAGGTATACCAGCATAGCTCTTATTGATTATTAAATCCTATTATTAAATGGATTATTATCTGTCTTATGCGTGGAAGCGTATTACATGTAGTAATTATTCTCGCATTATGATTTTTGTATACCTATCTATACCTACATTATTGGTCTGGTTTTTGGTTATCCAATATTTAACCGAAGACTGCATTTTATATCACAAGAGGGGATAGATAGTACAAGCGTTAAATAAAATTTCGGCGGGTTTTCAGTTTTTTTTCTCTCTCTCTCTCTCTCTCATTTTTATTTACTTTGGTAAAATTTTTTCGCCGCATAAAGATAGGTAAGTATGTATAAGAGAAGAAGGTATGTCTATATTTTATAAAATGAAAAATTATTGCAATTTCACGCTAATTACTTGATATAACATGTAAGTAAGCAGAAAGCATTTGCGTATTAGTAGATGTATTCAGTGGCGACAAGTTTAATTATTACCTTGGCGTTAAATGGTTTTTATGGTCAATTTCTGACCAATAGTCGAGAATTAAATACGTCAGACGACGGCGAGCCGAGTCGAGTAGCCTGGTTGTTTTTTTTTTTTTTTTTTTTTTAATTTATTTTATTATTCATTTTTTTTTTTTTTTATTCGTCATCATCGTCTCGTTTATACCTATCCCTATAGAATTTCGTTGACGTATTAAAATTTTTAAAGTTTCTGGTCTAGGTGATTTTAAGACTGTTTTTATTTATCCCGTTGCGAATGAAATATTCCGTACTCGAAAAGGGGGAAGAAGGTTACGCATATTGTGTAAATTTAAAATATCGCATCATTCTGTGTATTCTTATGATATCTATACTCTTTTTTACGTGTATGCAATATACCTACCTGCTTGTTGGTATGTTGTTTTTTTTTTTTCATTTTCGAACGTGATAAATTTTCTTCTACCCTTTTTGATTTTTGTATGTTTACTTATGTATTCGAAAATGAAAACTCGAAGGAATTGTTACGTTAAGGGAGAGCTGAACGAAGCAAACCGTATAAAAAGTTAGAAAGAAATCGTACAAAAGACGAAAAATATTAGTCAAGAGCCAGATTGAGAATTGTTACGCATAAAAAGTAGAATTGTGTTTTTCTGCAAAAGTGATTAAATAATTTACCTAATACGTAAAATTTTGGTGATTTTCGATTGATGGTTATTTTATTTTTAATTTAATTTTTGGCGATTTCATGGGGACATCGAGCAGCTAAATTCCAGTCGCAGTAAGTGCCATTTTAGTATTTACGGTTTGTTTTTTTTTTTTTTTTTATATTTGTTTAAAATATTTATTTATTCGTGTATTTGTATAAGTCATTGTAGCGTGTAATATTGTATTTCTATTTCAATATGTTTCGTACTTTTGTCTCGCCAACCATATTTTATTTTTTTTTATTTTTTTTTAGGCGATTACATATTTTTATTTTATATAATATTATTAGTTATTTTTAATGGACGAGTGAAAAATTAGATTTTATGATTTTTCTTTTAAAAAGCATTGTATATTCGTCGGCACTTTTTCCTTTTCGCTTATAGGCTCATTACGGTGATGTTTTCTACGGTGTTAGGTGGAGAGGATTTAGTAGGGGGGGAAGGTTATGCTGATTGTACCTTGAATGGAAACATGGTGGGAGGAGGGATTAATCCATTTGTATGAAATTTATTCCCCAGGTGAGATGGCTTCAGTTGTACTTTTCTTGTTGTCGTACTATTTGATTTTATTCATTTTGTTTCATGTTTGGTATGTTTAATTCATATGAAAGCAATACCAATGTTTGTAGGTTTACTTTGCAATCAATATGATATTTGGGGGAGGGGGGAGGGGTAGTTACTGACTTCCAATTAGACAGTTGTGAAGCGGAACTCATTGTAATCAGAATTTCTTATTCATTCCAGAAATAAATTTACTCAATTCGTGTTTTACTTTCTGAATCATGGTGGTCCGAAATTTTGAGGATTCACGCATCTCGAAGGTACCTTAACCTGATGTACCCTGAAAATATAATTTCGAGATGGCTCCGAGGCCGATTCAATCTTCCAATCAATCCACCTATACCATTCGAGGTATTTCCTACACGTTTCTTTCGGCCAGCTCAATTTTTTAGACCCTTGCAATTTTCTAAGATGGATGTTAGGAACAATTTTTTATTCGCTTCTTGATCTAGTGCTTAATCAAATTGAACTGCGGAGCTGATCTTTAATTTGGGGATGTAACAGATGTTTTTGATGATTTTTTTAATATTTAAACTGTTTACGTTTTCTCATCCACTCTTTTACAGCTCCCAAGAGTCTTGATTTTTTTTTAAGAAAACTTCACCATTATACTGTGTCGATCTACGCTACTTTAGGAAAAGTCCTTCTATGCATCATGCGATTCACAGCTGTACGACTTTATTTTGACCATTTTTATGGTATTGTGTGATAAATACTAATTCTCCCTACCACCCTCCCTCCCTGCCTTCCTTCCTTCTCTCTTACGACGAAAAAATGGATCACTTGGCCCGGTACTGCTCGAGATTGATATGTTGATGGTTCTGGATTGGGTTTTAGTGGCACAATTTAGTAATAACGATATGGTTGACCTCAGATCGAAAGCCAGTTCGATTAAAATTTCGAGAATCGAGTAAATGGGGGAGGGGGAGGGGCTGGAAAACCACAAAAGGTGTAGTTTTTCTGCCACCGGAGAAGAAATTATCAGGTGTGCATGATATCCAAAGATCACCTCCCGAGACCAATTAGGAGACCTGATAAACAGTTTTTCAGGATTTTGACTTTGCAAAATCTATTGAAAACATATACAGCAACCCTTGATAGATCTATAAAGCAGAAATTGACATGTAGATGGAGTTGGTTCCAAGCATTTCCATCCCTCAAACTACCTTTTTATTGATCTAAAAGAAAAAATGATTTTTCAATATTTTTCATCAATGGAACACGCCAACAGCCTTCCCTAATTAATGTAGGAGGCTGAAATGTTGTGTGTAGGTCGCAGAGATGATGGCATAGTAGCTTTTGCTGTCATCAACTTCTCATCTCACCCCCCCCCCCCCCACCCCATCTATACAGCCCCTGTAAACTTTATTCTTTTGGTGTTTTCGTCAATTGAACATGCCTGCAGCTTACCCTAATTAACCTAGGAGGTTGAAATTCTGTATACTGGTCGCAGAGGTAATGGAATAGTAACTTTTGGTATTATTAACTATTCATCCCCAAACCACCCCAATTCAACCCCCAAAAACTTGATTTTTCGGTGTTTTTATCAATTGAACACACCTACACCATTCCCTAATTAACCTAGGAGGTTGAAATTTTGAATGCAGTTCGCGAACACTTGCACATATTAGTTTTTGCTATTGCCGAAGTTTCGTCCCCGAACTACCACCTCACCTTGCCCCCCATACATAATTTCAAACCCCATGTTTTTTGATGTTTTTGTGTATGTAATTTTTATCCAATTAATCTGGAAGTATGAAACTGGGTAAGGTGGATTAAAGAGGTTTTTGATGTTTTCGATATTACGTTCCTGTATTTAAACCCTCCAATGCCATGAAAAAATTTGAAATTTTCAAATACTGTTGTCTATCTGATCAAAGTAGGATATTTAGATCAATTAAGATATTACATTGATTTGTTGATCATCTTCGGTTGAGAGGATGCGAATGTAATGAAAATTCGCAAATGAAAATATTTTCATACCTACGTCGGTTATTGTTTTCGGAAAATCGGACTAATGAAAGATCGGGTCGCGATGCTTTTTCATTTTTTATCGGTGAATTGATGGTTGAAGTTGGTATCTGCAAAATTATAGGCAAATTATGCAGTAAAAAATGTCTTGAAAAATGAATTTTTTTTCTTGGAAATTGATCGTTGCCACCGTGTACTCGTATGTACGTATACGTAATAAATATAGATAATAGATATATTCACGTAGATACGTACATTGTACGTAATATTTGTGTAACAAAAAAGATGGTCGGTTTTCTTGAGCGATTATTATCGGTAGGTACCGTATCAAATATTTACCCAGATAATGGGCAGTAATTTTGCGCGCTGTGTTTGTTAGACAGCCATCTACCCATCCATCTATCCATTTAATATGCAGCCAAATAATCACGTCGTCGTAGTCGTCATCGTCGAGTATTCCATAATTGTTGACCATCGGTATAAACCGTGGCAGTAATTGACCCATCTGGTTGGAATTTTAGAGGGATTTTATCGATGTTTACTTTTGTATAAAAGAAGTACATGTGTATGGATGAAGTGAAAAAGAATGCATGTCTGGATAAGGTGCGGATAGAGTGAGAGAAAATGTACTCAGTTTGTGAGTATCTTGGACCCCTTTTGAAACAACGTTTATGAAAAATGATGGGGGAAAAAAATTAGCTTGCGATAAAATCTGATTTTTCGTTCGTGCGTTTTTTTTTTCATAACGATAAGTATAATTATTTGTGTGCTTACTTTTTCATTTCGTACCCCCAGAAAAGCAGCATGTTTGTTTTTAGGTTGTGGCGATAAATGAAGATGCGAATTATAAATAAGTTTTGTTTTTTTTTCTTTGGTCGAATTTGCGTCTCTCGAAAATGGCAAATGCGTCAATTTTAAGGGATGGTGTATTGATTTGGTGTTGATACATTATGGCGGCGTGTTTTTTCCTCGATTTCTTCACTGCCTATTTTTTAAAAAATATTTTTCTATTATTTGTATGTATGTGTCAAACTAACATCGACGTTTTTTTTTTTTTTTTTTTTTTCTTTATACGTTTATCTACGAATAGATTACATATGATGAACTAACTTCATGTGTAGTTGTGCCTTGGTAGCGAACCTTTTTTTTTCTTTGCCAGTTTTTGCTCATTATTTTCTTATATTAGGATAAACAGACGTTATCGTTGAATTTTGTAAGCTTTTTGCGAAACGAGAATATGATCGGTGAGAAAGAGAAATTATTGGTAAATTTACGATTTTTCTTGTACCTTAACGAGGTGTCCTAAAATTTAAAAATGAAGTACTGTTTATTTTTTAATTGAATTAGCATTTATTTTAATTTTTTTTCGTTTCTTACTTCATTTTCCATGTTTGATATCCTTGTCGAGGCTTCGAATACAATTTGTATTTTTTTTTTCTTTGTTAGCATTCGAATGTATTACTATTCGATGATTCATTGTCGTTTATTTTCATTATGACGTAAATGTAGAGATAAGTTTATGGATGAAGTATTATTAGGTTATTTATTTCATTTCATTGATTTTATTGAAGATTATCGAAGCTTTTGCGTAATGTAGCATACATTTCTTTAGTAACTTTACCTTTTGGAAAATATTTTCAAAGATATTATGAATTTTCTCAGTGATTTTCATTGTTGCGAATCCAACCTTGAAATATCTTTTTTCTGGAACTAGGATTTTCTTCAACTTGAAAAAAAAATATAATAAAAAAAATATATCAAAAAAAGACAGTAATTTTTGGCTGCACAGACGAGCCATTTACTGTCGGAGACTTCTCCGGATCGATAGATTTTCTGTAGAAGATTCAGTTACTGGAAGAGTGGGAGTGCATTTTTAAAACGTGAGAAAATTCATTAGATAGGATTTCTGAAAAAGAGGGAGGAAACTTATAACGGTTTCTTAGGGGTTGAACAAGAGATGAACATTTAAATCTTTCTGCATTTCAAGGATACCCCTTTTTATCTCAGTCTATGTCAAAATGAAAATTTCTCCAATAGACTTGCATGATACGTTTTGTAATGAATTGATTAGAAATATGTTTTCAAGTAAAAATGTCAAATTACGCTTCTATGGTACTTTTTGGTACTGGCACAAAATTCAAAATTAAGCACCACAAAATTCAAAAATGTTATATTTACACGCCTTCGCCTTTCCCATATTTTAACCGAACATATCGCTTTATCGATCATATTCATCGTACTTATTATTTTATATGTATTTATGATTTTTTTTCCTAATAGTTTATTATGATATTTCGTTGGCTTCCTTTTTTTTTTTTTTTATCCTTACAACGCGCATTTTTTTCTCTTCCTTGAATAGTATAATGTATTATGGCAGTATGTGTTTTCGATATGATTAATACGAACGGTATTATTTTTTTTTTCTGTGTGTTCTGCAGTGAAAAAATTGAATACCATATTAAAACCAAAGCTACCTAAACCAGACAAGAGTCGTTTCTTCAAATGCAAACATTGTATGCAGACATTTAATTCGAAGAGTACGTTGATTAGGCATGAAAAATATTCGTGCGAACGACATATTCAACGTTGTCCATTTTGCTCTCATACTGGAAAATTCAACATACAGTCTCATATTAGAAAACATCACGCTTTAATTTGATCAAACGATGAAGTAGCTAGTTAGCGTTTGAAAACGATTTAAAAATTTTTGATAACGCGACTCTAAAAAACGATTATCAAAATGAAAATATGAAAACCAATATTTAATAATTTTAAGATGTTTTTATGATGGCAGTCAAACTGCCATCTCGATTACGAAGGATGAAATTTATTCGCTTTTTTATTTAACGAGGTTGTACAATGCGGCGATAATTTTTCTTTATTTTATTTTCAACAAATTTTCTAATTAAAATGGCATGTTTTACTGGCAGCCAAACTGCCATTTCAATTATGAAGGATAAAATTTATTCGCTTTTTTAACTAACGAGGTTGTACAATGCGACAATTATTTTTCTTTTGTTTTATTTTCAAAAAAATTTCTAACGGAGATGGCATGTTGCGTAACTGAATGCTTTACTTTTTTTTTTTTTTTACTTCACGTATAATTTATTTTTTCAGTAGGCATTTTTTGTTTTGTTTGTGTTTTTCTTTTTTCTTTTGTACAGAAGTGCTTTATTTTAATTGTCCTACCTTTTCATTAATTTTGACATTTGTTTAAAATTTAATCACATTGATAAGATTAGTTAATAAATAGTGTTCATTTTTTCTACTTATTGACAATGTTTTATAGCAATTTATTCTAGTTTTTAGTTAATTTCATGATATTTTCTGTTTACTATTAGGGTCATGTAACATGTACTGTTCTGATTTGTTATTAAAACCTAATTTATTTGATAGAAAAATGATTATTATTTTTATATCTTGGAAGAAAACGCACCGTTAGTGAGATTAAACCTAAAGTGAACGCAGGAAAACACGTGTTGATAATTCTAGCTGGTTTGAAGTACTGACGTTTTGTGGGTGTGGCGATATTTAATGTAGTGCGCGCGCGCATCTTTGTATGTTTTCTATAGGGATTTGCTCCTCGCTTTTCTACATGTAAATAAGGGCTTTATATAATATCTATCGAGTTTGTTCTACAATTTGCTCTTTTGTATATGCTCCTTATCGTATATTTTACATCAAAACCAGTCCTAATGTTCGTAAAAATTTCCAAATATTAATTACGTTGAAGAAATGATGGAATGATTTACAGTTTCTGCTCATTGGTATTAATTGGTTTCTTTTTGCGAAATGCGGATAAAATTGTTAAATTTTGTTTGAAACTGTTGTCGTGATAGCCTCGTTCTACAAAGCCCGACCTAAAAAGACTGAGAGTGACGTCAGTGCCCTTACGCAACGCGCCATGCGAGAAAATTGTTTTTTACGCCTTAAAGTACAATTAATTAGCTATTCAGGGAATGGTGAACCCTTGTCGAAAGTCTATTCTTGTCCGAGTTATGAATTTTTCAAAATCACTACATGATTATACCCTTATAAGTTTAAAATTAACACGCTCACGGAACGCAACGCGACGTGCCGGAAAATTTTTTTTGCCAAATTGAAGCAGACATTTAAGAGCTTTTTAATGGCTGGCCAACGAAGTCTCTAGCTTATTATGCAGCTGAGATATTGCATTTCAAAGTTGAACCTTTTTTTGAGATTTAGCGACATTTAGGAAACAACCACAAAAACCTGTATGAGGAAGGGCGGCTCCTTGAGCCCTCATTATGACGATAAATGAAAGCTTTACGAGGTGGCATGGGTCTTCCTCACCACTGCGAACCGTTTTTGCGCAGTAGCTTCACTCTTACTCTTTTTGGGTCGGGCTTTGTATGCGAAAACCGCCCAAAGTTCACCTTGAGTCTTTCGATTTTGTTCGACATTTTTTTGACACGTTGTTATTACAGCTCTTAACTCGCTTGAGAAGTGAGGGGCATTCCTCAACAGTTTAAAATTTTGTTAAAAGGCTCAATTTTGAAGGATATTTAGAAATTGATTAGTCTAAAGGTGAATCTGTTAACAAAAAAGCTGAACTTCGGAGGTAAAAGTTCAACTATTCACAGCAGAGCATAAAACTTTGAAGTTAGAGTTTGAGAATTTGGAAAAATTGTTTCAAATAATTAAGTATCGGTAGCATTTTTTCAAGAAATGAAGATGAATTTTAATGAAAAGTAAAGAAATAATTATTGATCATTTCATCTATTTTTTTTCAAAAAATTGATCCAATTTTCTATGGTTTTTCAAATTTTTTTTTATATTTTAGGTGAATTTTTGACTCATTTTTGTTAAATATATCCCAATTTTCAATAATTTTCTACGATTTTTTTCATGATTTTTGGTCAACTTTTTAGCTTTTGTTTTCAACATTTTTGGTAACTTTTCTATCAATTTCTTGTACTTTTTACCCATTTTTATTCAATTTGTACCCCAACTTTCGATGATTTTCAATGATTTTTTTCATATATTTAGTCCGTTTTTCACATATTTTCTAAAAAAAATTCATGATTTTCGATCGATTTTTGGCATTTTGTTGTCAAATTTTTACCCAATTTTCAATGGTTTTCAACAATTTTGTTAATATGTTTCGTCAATTTTCATCCATTTTTCAGCATTTACTGTGATGTTCGATTTTTTTTTTCACTTTTTACTCGCAGTCATCAAACTTTTACCAAATTTTCGATAATTTTCAACGATTTTTGTCATAATTTAAGTCAATTTTCATCCATTTTTCGACATTTTTCCGTTATTTTTAATCAATTTTTTTAACTTTTTTCTCATTTTTGTCGAAGTTTTAGTCAATCTTTGATGATTTTCAACGATTTTAGCTGAATTTTTGCACTTTTCAATTTTTTTTGTGAGTTTCGATCAATACTCTTCATTTATTACTCGTTTTTATCAGATTTTTTCAAGTTTTTTTTTCATATTTTTGATAATATGCATAATTTTTTTCATCAATTTTTCACGATTTCTGTTCAATTTTTTGCATTTTTCATTCATTTTTAACAAATTTTTGCAAAATTTTCGATGATTTTTAACGATTTTTTTCATAACGTAGGTCAACTTTCACCTATTTCCCAACATTTTTCCGTTATTTTCAAATTTTTGAATTAGTTACCCATTTCTGTCAAATTTTTGACCAATTTTCAACGATTTTAGTTTAATTTTTACACATTTTCCAACATTTTTTCGCTAGTTTCGATCAAATTTTTTCACTTTTCACTTATTTTTATCAAATCTGCACAATATTTTTTTGGGGTTTTCAACGATTTTTTTCATAATTTAGCTCAACTTTCACACATTTTTGTAAAATTTTTACTCAACTCTTTAAACGATTTTCAACAATTTTTTCCACAATTAGCTCAATTTTCGTCTATTTTTCATCATTTTTTTGCACCTAATCCATTTTTATGAAATTTTTACAAAACTTTCCATACTTTTCAACGTTTTTTTTTGCTACTTTTGATCAGTTTTTTCATTTTACCCATTTTGATCAATTTTTAATGATTTTCAACGATTTTAGTTCAATTTACACACATTTTTCAACATTTTTTCGTTATTTTCAATGAATTTTTTTTCACTTTTCACTCACCTATATGGAAAATTTTTACAAAATTTTCGACGATTTTCAACGCTTTTTTTATAATTTACCTCAATTTTACGTATTTTTCAACATTTTTATGTGATTTTCAATCGATTTTCCGCATTTTTTACGTATTTCTGTCAATTTTTTGACCAATTATCAACAACGATTTTTTTCATAATTTAGATCAACTTTCACCTAATTTTCAACTTTTTTGTAATTATCGAACAACCTTCTTCACTTTTTACTCGTTTTTGTTGAAATTTTATCAAAATTTTTAAACGATTTTCTCAACGTTTTCTTTCTTAATTTAGGTCAATTTCTACGAATTTTTCAACATTTTGTGTCCTTAATGAAAACACGAATTTTAATTCCAAAATTTCACCTTTGAGCTTTCAAAATTTTGTAATTTCTTTTTCAAGTTCGTACGAAATTGCGCCAACAGATTTACCTTAGGACTAATCTATCTCAAAGTAAGAGCCATTAATGTTGAACTCGTTGACAAAAGATGTGGCTCGAAAATTCCCAAATCCACCTACCACCCCACCGAATCAAGAGGGTCAGTTACGAAATGATAATGGATTCTTTACCGCACCAACGAGACAGCAACTCGTAAAAAATTTATTAGATTCTCGAGGTCAAATTTGGATCCTTTCAACGCGAATTGAGCCTATATAATAATTTCTTTTTTTCTCTCTCGAAATGCTCGCTTCGTATACTAAGAATAATATTCGTTACTTTGAATAATTATTTTAAAAATCATAATTTAACCGTGTGAGAGAGCAGAACTAAAAGAATAAGGGAAATGGGAAAGAGGTAAAAATCAGTGTTCACGATCATCGCATGATAAGTACGCTGTATAATGCACCGCCTTTATTTTATTATTTATTTTTTGGTTTATCTCGGAATTATATTACAATTATTAGTTACTTGAACACTAATTGGAGATGGGCTTTATCTTCTATTATACATAAATGGAATAGAGAAAATCGAGGTGGCGTTTTCTTCCTTACACTTACTTGTTGTTGCTGGGCCCGGATATTAGTATAATGTATGAAAATCATCACACGCTGAAAATTTTGAAAACGCAGTATACTCTTTTTTTTTGTTTTTGTTTTTGGAGCAATCGACAGTTGGTAAAAGATACACGCATTTTTACTGTTGCCTATTTTTTTATTATTTTTTTTTTATTTTTTGTTCCTTCATCACTAACAATCAAACGCTGCATGATTTTATGATGCTGAAACGTACATCTTTCGTTAACGTAGGTGCCCAAAGAAAATGTAAAATTTCGCGATTAAATTAATTTTTTTTTTCCTTCGGTGTGGGCTATATCGAATGCCAGGCAAATTTCGTTTGGTTGTTTTGTTTTCCTTGCCCTTCGTTTGGTTTCGGATATTGGCGACGATCGCGTACACCAACCACCACCTCGCTTATTGCAGATCCAATTGTCGCGAATTTGTACAAAAACTCAGGCTCGGGATTGTAATTGAAATTTTTGTGTGAATTTTTCTTTTTGTAGCCGAACAGTTTATTATGATGAATGACGACTCGTACCATTGGCCCAGCATCATCGAAGAGGGAGAAAACGATATTTTCAGCATTAGCTCGGCGTCTCCTTTAAAAGCGGCTCTGTCTAAGCCGCCACTTTCGCATATGTCCGATCTAATGCAAAATGCGTCCGCGAAATCGTCTACGTCGTCGGACGCCGCTAGTAAATTTATTACTTGCGCGAAATGCGGACGACAATATAAATTGAAAAGCTCGCTGTTGAATCATCAACGTTGGGAGTGCGGCAAAGAGCCGCAATTCAAATGCGTACTGTGTAATTACAAAGCCAAACAGAAGGTGCATTTAGTTACGCATATGAGGTATAAACACGCCTTAAAACCGGATGTATTTGCGCTTAAATGAGCCCGATCGGCGTTTAAATGGCAACCATTTTGTTTTTTTTTTTGGCCTTTAGGCCTCGTTACTACGAAAAACTACACGCATTCCTATTTATAAACGAGTGAAAAACGCTGCTGTGTACTAAACCAGCGATGATTATGATGATGACGTAACCAAAGTCTTCGCAATACGACTATCAAGTGACAATTTGTTCTCTTTCTGTCTCTCTCTCTCTCTCTCTCTCTTTTTTTTCGTTTAGTTTTTGTCTTTTTCCTAGTATTATGTTTAAGTGATTTTTTTTTTGGTATTTTTTATATTTTGTAGGATTGATTTTTTTTTTTGTCCCAGATGTTTCATTCTTGCTGCTTTATGTGTTTTTTTATTTATTTTTTTTTTTTTTTCATTTTTAAATCGATGCTTCTTTTAAATTATTTTTTACTTTTTACTTTTTCTTTTTTTTTTTTTTTGCAATTTTTAGTTTCTAAAACTACCTGTTCAAATGGTGTCCTTAACTTTTTTTCTCGCTCTTGATGTATCTAGAGGTTAAATTTTCTATCGGATATTTCGTTAGTGTAATTTTTAGTCGAATTTCGATAATTTTTTTTTTTTTTTTGATTGAAATTGACCAACAGTATCCGATTTTTTTTTTTTTTTTTTCAATTAGTACCTATGCATAATGTTTTAAACTAATGAATATTAATTTTGTTTCTCTACTTAATTGACTGTGATATAAAAGCAGTAAATGCTTCTTTATGGTTAATCCCCGCAATGATACCTATTTTAATGTGAAAATTTTAGAAAAAATTTCCTGCTGCAATATCGAATATTTACTTAATAGAATTGTTTTAAAATTTTTGTAATTTTTATATTAAAAATGTTATTCATTGATTTGTTGGTCCTAATTTTATTCTCGATTAATTTATTTTTTCAATTTGATCGACAGAAATGGCGAAAGTGATTTTTACATTATACGTTTGAATGTTGCTATTGCATTATTATTATATTTATTAGCTAAACTGGTAAGTACTAAATTAGTTCATATATTGATTACTTAGTGTTATTATTAATTATATGCGGTATTTATCGTAATTATACTTTTTATGTGGTACGAGACCGAATATTTTTTTTCATCTTGTATTGGTTGGTAAACATGTAACAAAACGTATGCATTTTTGTTATGGAAAAAAATAAAACTTGGTTTAAAAAAAAAAAAAAATTTAAGTGTTCAGAGTAAGCAAGCGGAGGTTGCATGGTACTCTGCTGAAATCTAAGAGGGTTCTATATTCTAAGTACGAAGAAGTCACCAAAAAAATATTCAAAAATTATTATCTGGTATCGAAATAAGATATATATATATTTTTTTTTTTCATACGTCACACCTCAAAATATCCCCTATTGTATTGTATTATTTTATCTCACTTCACGTCTTTTTGAAAAGCTTTTTTCACGTTATTCATTAATTTATCTACATTCACGATGGAAATAATTCCATCGCGTTTAGTTGCCTGTATATTTTACAATTTGTTGAAGCGGATCAGTGTTGAGAAAATCGAAAAAATTTACGCCAACGAGGAAACCATCCGAATACACCAGGTCTGATTTGATTTATGGAAAGAGCTCGTCAGAAAAGCTCGGAATCAAATTTTTAGCTGCTGAAGTTGATTTGGACGCTTGTAGGAAGATTTCAAAAATCAAAGTTTACAGATAAGGTTATGTCCATTGTTGTGAGAAAAAAAAATGAAAATTTCGAATTTCACGACTGTAGAATTAATTTTCAATCAATATCGCCTCTCCCCCCCCCCCTCGTACTCATCTTCATTCAGTTTTATGTCTCTAATTGAATTTTTATTGTGCTGTGAAATTTGCAAATGGGCCTATTTGCACATTTCTTTCTCTGCAACGAATGGGAAAATACTGAAGAATGAATTTCCTATCGATATCGAACCCTAAACTAATTTTATAATTATTTTCGACCATTTTCCAGCCTCTAGTCGAATTTTGGTTTGTTATGAAATTTTCTAATAGACTTTTTTTTCAAAGGTTTCCAAAATTAAAAATTTTTGAACCTTTAGTCGAATTTTGTTTTTTTTCTATTAAAATTTTGTTATGGGCTCCTTTCAAAATTTCTCAAAATCAAAATTCATAAAAAAAAAATTAAAATTTTTTAATTTTTAATTACTGCAGGGAAAATACTAAAAAATGAATTTCCGATCAATTTCGCAACCTAAATTCAATTTTAATCATTTTTGATAATTTTTGGAATTTTTTGATGTTTCTTTAAAATTTAGAAATTGTTTTTACATTGCTGAAAAATGCATAATCTAATTTCTCGATTTGATATGCCTGTAATATGCTGTAGCCAAATTGTCAGCTGCCAAAGTAATGTGGTATACCATTGGAAATTTCGCAAAAAAGACAAAATTCGAACAGGGGTTCCTGTGATGTTCAAAAATTATGAGAAATGTGTTTGATGGTCTATATTGACTGAAAATTCATTCCCCATAATTTTTCTTTCCATTGTTGACAGCTTCAAAATTTTCATTTTCCCTGATACGAACTGCCCATTTAAAAATTTTGAGCCCTCTCCCCCACCCTCCTTTCACAGGTATACAAATCAACTTCCACAGCTGCACTTTTGATTACACCAGAGCATTTTAATATGTTCTTCAAATGGTTTCTTTGAAAGCGGGGCGAATGTAGAGGGGAAGGAGGAATTTCCAAATACCAAAAAGAATAAATTGAGAAAAAATTCGAGTCCACAATTCTACATATACCAGGGTGGTGTGTCTACTTGGTGCCTATATTGAAGGTTGAAAGGGGCTACGAGAGTAACTGAATTTTCGAAAATTATTTTTAATTACTTTTATAGAAATTTGATCGTAGGAGAAATTAGGAGCTGCGAATGGTAAGGTCGCATGATAAATCGTATGCATTTTTTGGCCTAACTTTCATTTTGAAGGAGCCACAAATTTTCTGGAAAAAATAATTTTTAATAGAATAAAATTTTCATTCTAGCTCCTTCAAAATGAGAGTTAGGCAAAAAATGCATACGATTTGTTCGCGTGTTATTGCAATAACCTTCTATTATCAGTTTCAAATTTTTTCTGAGATAACATATTGTTTTAAATGAGTGAAAATTCATGGTAAAAATTCACTTGATCTGGGCGCCTCTATTTATAAATAAAATTTATACGACTCTCGAACATTAGTACACGCGATTTGTCCCCCGTCTTTGGGTTTCATATGCGATGACGTGTATTCGCATATTCTCGAAGGCTCTTAAATCGTTAGCAATGGCCAAAGAATAAGAAGCTTAAATGCTGAAAATCGAACCAAAATTCAAGCTTACCTTATCCTTCGACAGACGTCATAGATAGTTAAGTAATGGTATTATCATAGATGTGTAGTATGGGCTGGTGTGAACTCGGTGGTACTGCTCGAAGCCCCTCCCCCCCTTTTCCCATGGGTAGCGCTGTACATGCATCTAAAAATCCCAACAAATGAACAATTTGAAAATTTCGATCCAATCATCAATTCAAATGGTAGAGACTTTATGGAGGAAAAAATTTTCCTATGAATTTGACCATGTACGAATTTTGCCTATCTTCGTTATTGAAGGGGCGGCATTCGTTTGAATTTTATAATCCTCTTTGATAGGCAAATTGTGTATATAACCGAAAATGCAACAAAAATTACCTACTACAAGACTCGCCTTTCAAAATTACGATTTGAGTAAATTTTACATTGACCAATTACTCCCCTCGCCCCCTTGTGAAATTTTGGCAACGAAAAATTTTGCTCAAATCGTGGTTTTGAATCGTTGGTCTTGTAGTTGGCAACCTGCACTGTATTTTTGGCGGTTTGTAAAATTTGCCTATCTTGATTATTCGAAGGGGTTTTTAAAATTTCAAACGAAACTGTCCCTTCGATTACGATGGTAGGCAGAATATGTATATGACAAAATTTGTGGGAAAAATTTTCCTCCACAAGGTCCGACACTTGTATTGATGATGGAATCGAATTTTTCAAATTACTCATTTGTGAATATTTTTAGATGCCTGCACAGAGTGTGGGGAAAAGGAGCACCTCGAGCGGTATTGTTGAACTCACATTCTATGCTGTCGGTGGCATGTTATGAAAACAAAGTGAATAGTAAAGGTAAACGATACAATCGTTCGTATGTTCAGAGAATTGCATTTTTCTCCCTCCACATGCGTATACCTGTCTATAAGATTGGAAAAAATTTCACATCTTAAGGTAGTCGAGGTCTGTAAGGCTCATACCATATTTTTTACTTTTTCCTACACAAAAAAATTCAACTCCTTTGATCCATGGTTTACCATACAAAATATGATCTTTTTCTGTTAGCCCCTCCCCCCCACTCCCTTCCTTCCCCCTCACTGCAGCTATCCCTCTGCTATTTGAAAGCCCTGTCTGTCGAATGGCATGTGGCATGTATGCTCTCTGATCATATCATATATACCCAAATCATAGTATAACATAGTACACTATTTGCAAATATATAAGAGACTCGAATTCTATTTTTATTTTAAGCATCAATTTAATTATTTATATTCTTATAATTTTTTTTCTTGTTATGTCAACGAATGAAATTCGTCTGTAGTGAAAGTTTTCAGATACTATAAGCATCCTAGATCCTGCATCGAAGGATATACTATTAATTAATTCATTTATTTATCTTTTTTTTTTTTTTCTATTATTCGAAAATAATTATTTTTTAGAAAATCTTGTGGAAATGTTCAAAGCATGTTTTTTTGCCCCCCTTATATATATCATATATATTATATAAATGTATTATTAAAGCATAACTATTTTTCGCTTGGTGATGGATTTTAACAAACTAAAATGAAGCGTGAATTTAACATTTTTCTTGTGCAAGTACTTTGTATCCATACGATATACGTAATATTCCTAATTATGTATGAAATTATAAACATAATTTTTTTAATTTTGCAAACGTCTTTAGAACGAAAAAAAAATTTTGTACATATTGTCTAAAAGTTATTATGGAATTGCCCCCCTCCCCCATTTCTCGTTGAAAGTATATAAATAGAAATTTCAGTCGACTCTACGGTTTGGTTTTCCCTTATCAAAATTTTATCAACATTTTTCATACGCCAATGTACACAACGTTATCACAGTAGGTTGAGAATGCAGAACGAAAGAATGAATGATTTGCCTTGTTGTGTACCTATGAAAAATCTTTAAAACAGTTTCAATCTAGCTCGACTGCAGTCTTGTTGATCGCCATTGTAATTGTTCAGTTCGCGTGCCGAGTAATTTTCTAAAATATGAACCCGTGTTCAGATTTCGATTCGAGGAACATGATATTCTGGTCTTTTATAATTTTAATTCTCGTTTATCATTATATTATCGTGAAATATTATTTATTTGAGAAATGATATTGGTCGATGGTCGTCGAATGGTCGATTAAAGCTGAACGAAATGTACGTAGGTATATACGTGTATTAGGATAATTTGACATTGAACTAAGGTCTTTTAGATTTATAGCTTGGGAGGGGGAGGGGGAGGGGGGGTAATCCAGGCACTCGGGGATGTATAATTTCAAGAGTAGGTATATCGAGCAGTGTACCTAATAACTCTATATATATAAAATATTGTTTTGGTGACAGTTAAGCTTCTTCTCACTATATTTAACAAGTACTGTGCTTGTCTTTTTGCTCTCTGACAAACGACTGTTATTTTTTTACTCTAATGTTAACATTACTTCTCTTTTGAATCTATTTCTCTTTATAAAATGTTAGCATTTTTCCTACCTTTTTTTTTTAATTATTTATTTATTTATTTTTTTTTTTGAAAGATTTCACTGACGACCCTGTCTATCTCTCTGTTAACCTCTGCTGCGTTTTGTGCATGACTCACAACAAACAAAATTTTTAATTGAACGAAAAAATTGTTAGGAAATTCTAATATCTTGTTTTTTTTTTTTTTTTTTTCATTTTTATTGTTGAAGTGAAGTTTTTGATTAATCGTTTTTACCGCCAATATGCGGATCCCTTCTTTTACCGGAGGAGATTCGTTTTTAATATTTATATATATATATATTTTTTTTTTAAATAATATTGAAATCAGTTAACAAACGTGTAATTTATTCGTGACCAAAAGAAAAAAAAGAAAAAAAAAATAGAAACCAAACTAAACCAAACATTCGAAGAGTAAAACTTGAGCGGTGATTTTTTTTGTTTTTTGTTTGTTTGTTTATTTTAGGTAAATGGAAATTGCATTACTTAAGTAGTTGGGAAACGTGGTCGATGCAATATCCGGGTATATCGCCTATACAAAGTGGTGGAGGTGGTAATCAGGCATCAGGCGGCTTCTCGCTAGGAGGAGGCTCGCCTACCAATATGGATTATCCGAAAGGTGTCGAGTGTCCGGATTGCGGCCGCCACTACAAGCTGAAAAGTTCGTTACGTAATCATCAAAAATGGGAATGCGGTAAAGAGCCCCAATTCCAGTGCCCGTACTGTAATTACCGTGCTAAACAGAAAATGCACGTTGCTCGACATATCGAACGTATGCATCGCGAAAAGTTAACAATGGTCGAATCGTGTATGATTAATAATAACACCATAAATAATAGTAATAATAATAATAACGCCACCATATGATAAGAGTAGTATTTTCATCGAGTTTTTTTTTTTTTTTTTTTTTTTTTTTTTTTTTTTTTTTTTTTTTAGCC
>FIZR01009397.1:0-39727 GCA_900060175.1 Ferrisia virgata
CTCTGCTATCAGGGACTCAGGGAGAAAAAAAATAAACATTCATTTTACTCCCTGTAAAATAAGTCGTTGCAAAACAACTATTTTACACCCGCAAAACAATAACAAAATGATACGAGTTACATGTATGTATTATAAAAAAAAATAATAATAATTTTTCACGAGCGATGACCCGTAACGAAGTACGAAAAAAAGGCAGAAAGCGAAGAAATGAAAAAACAAAAGCGAAATTCCAAACTACTGGTGTATGCTCGTACAACAGGAGCGTATGGTACGTAGAGGCATACCTATTGTTTTGAATCGTTTAGACGATTCAAATATTGGCAGACGAGTACGAATACCAGTATTTTCATTAAATAAATTCTCGAAAACGAAAACACCAATCGTCGCACCCCATATATTATTACCTACGTATTCTCGAATATACGTGCACGTAAATAAAGAGGATGGACGAGGATGGACGACGACGCGGTCATCGTCGTTTTAAAAGCGTAGTAGGTACCTGCAAATGTACAAGTATCTGTATCCAGACCATCATCCAACAAGCCGTACATTTACGTATATTTGTATCAGACTGGTAAGTAGGCTGGGTAGTGGGTACGGGTATGGGTACGGGTACGGGTACAGACGGAACGGTGCGACAATGCGTCGTTGCGTAATGTACGTAACGTACGTTGTAACTACGTATCGGCGAAACTGACATATGTATTTCGAACGAGCAGCTCGCGGCTGCTACCAACGGGTCTTCGTACTTTGCGCTGCGCTAATGTTGCGCGGATGGCACAGGCGACTTTAAGATCGCTGGCGCTGGCCAGCGCCGCGTTTAATTAGAAAACTTTACGACCGACGACGTCAGCGTCATTATAACCGACTCGTCGCGAAAAAGTTGCCGCAATTAAAAAGTATTCGAGTACGGTATTTTGAAAGTTACGTAGGCTGCCGATATAATTAATTCATTTCGCACACTAACGCGACTTGGTCGACCACTCGCTTTTCGCACGCAGTGTACTAGGTCGGTTGGTTGGTTGGTTGGTTGGTTGGTTGGTTGCTGGGGGTACGCACATTCACAGCTCCTCGCTACGTACCAGATAGATATATATGGCTGCTACCGTGACTACTACGTGTATCTAGTGCTTACGTACTCGTACGTTTATATTGGTGGTACACGTAACGGCCGTCCAGTACGTACGTACGTACATACATACATATGTACACCTGTGTAATAGGCTAATTTAAAACGAAAGACGACTGACCATGACGTGAGCGCACGAATCTGTCGCAGTGTTAATCTTTTGGCAATGGAAAAATGCGATGCGATGCGATGCGATCCGGTTCAGTCAGTTCAGTAGTCGTCGTCGTCGTCGTCGTCGTCGTCATCGTCGTCGTCTGTACACGCGCGCCTATGAATTTTCACGATTACGGATTGTTGGCCAAAATTAGCTTCTGCTACGTACGACCCGATATCATATCGTTTAACCACGATAGAAGCGACGGCGCGGCGCCGTATCTGCCAACTGCGGCGACGGCCACGACGGCGATATTTTTATCGTGAAATGTATAGACAGACGTGTCGACTAGCGCGTCTGTTATTTGAGCTACGCTACCTACGTTTGCGTACGTACCACGTACCGCGTACCGCGTACCGCGTATCACACGCAGCAACGTGTACGAGTATAAGAAAAGGCTATTTTAAAATAGCGAACGAATAAAGCTCGAATCTCTTACTCGCGTACTGTTTACGTATAAATTAGTTCATAATTATCGTACTGGTGTTACGTACAGTGCCCGTTTCGCTGGTACGCCGTGGCGTACTTTTCGGTGCTTCTAATTAGCAGCGCAGCGCAGCGCAACGCTGGTTGGTGGGAAAATGGCGAAAAAAAACTCGACAATGTTGTACGGGTACCTGTGAAGGACACTTTGAAATGCGTACGATGGTGTGACAATCCGTCTATCTATATGCGAGTACGCGTATAATAGGTACCTATAAACAGTGCAACTCGTATTATGACGTAGGTTAGGGGTACCTCTACAGTCTACATATCTGTGATATCTAGTTTCGATTAATATACGCAACTTTTCAAACTACTACCATACATACATATTTCATACTCGTAGGTACGTACATCGTACATCGTACATCGTACATCGTACATCGTACATCGTACATTGTACATACGATAAAACGAAACAATAAACAAACAAAAAACAATAGGCTAACGGCAAAAAAATCAGAATGAAAAATAAAAGCTACAAGTACAAATTGAGAAGGCGAGAAACAATAAAACGACACGGAGAATATGGAGAACAGAAAGAAAATAAGGCGAAGAAAGACAAAGGTATACATAGGACGTGTAGGTAGGTAGGTAGGTAGGTGGGTAGATGGTTCTAGTTAGGAAGAGGAAAATAGCTACGTAGCTACAACTTGGATGGCGTACAATCGGTATTCGGCGCACACACACACACACATTGATGTATCGTTCAACTGTCTCGTAAAGTGCGCGTACATGTCGAATAAACGCGTAGCATGTATTATAGTCGGCGAGGCGTGAATCGCTACCCTGGATGCGGATGCGGATGCGGATGCGGATACCGATCTCTATCGCATCGATACCTGCAGATCTATCTGCACCTATTACGATCTTACGATCTTACGCTGTTTGTAATTAACGCATTTTATATTACGATGCGCGCGACAGATTTACACGGTTCGCTAGGCAGGTGTGTAGGATATATACTTGTCTTCGTAGGTACTTACCCACATATACGTGCAATTAGAGAGGTACTCGTCGTAGCTAATCAGGCTGCAGCAGCAGCAGCCGCCGCCGCGGACGGCCAAAATGCTCGAGTCGTTCGTAGTCGTGTATTACGTCACACAGATACAGGCATATATATATATATATATAGGTAAGTGTTGCCGATATACTTACTGCACACGGTGGTTATACGAATCAAGTCGAGGCAATCGGCCATTACACGTGGTTGTCGTCACGTCGTCACGTCATTCTCCTCCACTTCCGCCCCCGCCCCCGCGATACAAATACACGTTAGCGGAACAGTACCGAGTACCGGCTTAAAATGATAGTTCGCAGACTGCGATTTCGTATTTTTTTTCCTCCGCCTGTGTATCGTGGCGAATATATACTGAAAGCGAATACAGCGTGTGTAATACACGCTCACGGTACCCCGTACCCCGTACCTCGTACTCCGTACTCCGTACCTCCTATCTTGCTATCCCCATCTACCTATAAAGGCGCTTTTAATTTCTTAATGGTTGCAAGATAAACGATGATGTTTTCGCTGTAGCGTTCAATCTTGAGCGAATAAAAAAAAAAGAGGAAATTGCCACAGCGTTGCGTTGCGTGGCGTGGCTTTTTTTCTCATTTCATTCTTCGTTTCGTCTTCTCCTTCCATATTCTGTTCAGGGGCCGCTGTCACACTACGTTCAAATATACGTACGTAGCCCTTAACACGTAGGTAGCCCTCCGCAGGCGCCCACTGTCGCACCGGCATATAAAAGGGAAATTGCCTGCGAGCCTTTTCAAGTCGAACCCTGCCTTCTGCGACGAAACTGGGCCAAAAAGCTGAGCTGTAATCGTTTCGTAATGCGTTATAATTTTATAAAATAAAATCGGTCGTATCGCCAGGCTCGCTCGACTCGACGACATTTGCCTAAGCTCTAGCTCTGCGGAAGCGGTGTTGCAATTTGTAAGGTTTTTTGCTTTTGCGGTGCCTGTTCGACTGTTGCCTTTTTCGGTAACCATATTTCTGGAAGAAAAACTTGGTCAGTCGCTACGGCCACAGAGTCGTATGCAAATACGAAATGATCGAATTGGTAAAAAGCCGCGGAAAAAAGGGGCCATCGGGGTCGGCGTTCTCGAAAATTAAAAAAACCTCGAGTACCGAAATTTTTCGACAATTTTCCTTTACAATATTATCCTAAAAATCTTCGCTCGGCGTATTGTATTTATGTAAACACGCTTCGCGCCGCTTTTTTCGCAGCATAAAAATCCGCCGCTACGACGAGTACCTTAAAGAATAGTAAAAAACATTTCACGTCGTTTACGCGAACCCTCGCAGTCGCTCGTTTCTTTACATTTACCAAGTGAAATTTAGAAAAGTTGACTTGACCGCTTTATGCGGGAGCGTCACCACGAACCAGGACAACGAACGCATCACCTTCGCTTCGCTGGTCAACCAACAGTGTGAAAGTTGGTAAAACGCGACCAGTAAATGGTAAAAAGTTGACAAATACTGGTACGGAAAAAAGCGAGAAAAATTATACCGAATAGCGAGAATTTGCTAACGCGATCGATGTTTTCAAAATTTTGTCCTCGCTTCGCTTCGGTCGCCATATACCCATACGCGTATATACGTATGTATATCGTCTTCGTCCGATTTCAAAAACCAACCAACGAACGAACGAACGTAAATTTTAAATTTATGAAAACGCGATTTTAATATTTTTAAAATTTCAGATTTTCGGCGAATTTGGCTCTCGATCGCTTCGCTCGGTCCGTTCGTAACGAGGGCTATCCGCAAGAAGCTCTATTCGTAAGAGGGTGAGTTCCGAGAAGTTGATGAACTTGTCTTATGTTGAAATTTTTGAGATTCGAAATTTCTAAAAGTTTTGGTTCCACGGTTCGGTCGTACGCTGCTTATTGTTTTTCGGTTTACGCGTCTCGAATACTGTTAGCGGTATCAAGGCGGCGGCGGCGGCGGCAGCGGCAGCGGCGAATTATCTTACGTAGATATTCGTTTCCATAAACGAATAAACGCTCAAAATCGGTAAATATTAGAGCCTAGAAAAGCGTCGAAACGCTAATTTTTTGACCCCTAACAACGCTGGAAATGTTGCCAAATTTTCGACCTCGCTAACGTCCTATCCGGTTCGCTTAACGTTCGCTGTTTTGTACACGGCCTGCGGTACCACTACGCAACCCCCCCCCCTCTGAAATTTTTCAAAAATAAATTTCCGAACGCGTTACGAAATACGTACTCGACTTAATTTCAACGCTGAAACGTTTTTTCTTTCTTCGCATCGCTCGCTTCACTCGTGTGCTTTTCTTCCGTCTTTCGTTTTCGTAAATTATTGAAAAATTGCTGCCCTACTACTCGGACGATAATCGCAGTGAAATGGTGAAATGCAAATACGAGTGGTACTACGTTCCGGCCCTCGACAAACATTCCGAGTGCGCCTACGGCCGAGCGTGTTTCACGATATACCTAAATCATCGAGGATTAATCAATACCGACAAATTATCAATTCGTCTGCGATTGGCATATACATAGGCAGGCCAGGCCGTCAATGCGAAACTCCAAAACCGACGCCGACGCTGATCTTCTTCAGCGGCGGGTCAATTTCACAGCGAAACGTACTCGCTTCCGCGTATTATTTTATAACTTTGTTCGGGCATTTGTCGGCCTGGAAATTGACGAATACGAAAATTTTCTGAAATTTTCACTACGATCAGGGGGGGGGGGGCACCGCTGCTACGCTAGCTAGCGTCACTGCCAGCTAGGCAGCTAGCTGTACGTTCGATGCTGGAATACGTGTCGAGTACCTACCCGATTGTACGAGCGCATATAACGAACGAGAATGAAATTAAAAAGGACCTAATTGCAATTTTGTATCGCGTGGGTAGCCGATCTCGCTTCATCGTATACGTACTTTTATTCGCAACCTTGGTATCGCTCGCTTAATACGTGATTTCCAGCAGGTGGTTGGTTGGTTGGTTGGTTGGTTGATTTTTCTTCTTTTTTTCCCGCTTCATTTTTCGATTTTTCGGTCGGTTCGTCTGGCAAAGTGTACCGAGCGAGCTAGCCTTAAAGAAGATAGCTACGTATCACAGGCGAAGGTAGATTAGAAGTTGCGCCCTGCGTGTGTATCGGCGAGAGGCGTGTACGTGTACGTGTACGTAAACGTTTGCATAATAAGTAGGCACGTAAACGATGTAATAATGGTAAGTTTGGTAAAAAATGGCGACGACGACGACGACGACGACGACGACGAAATATGATTTAGATAGGTCTTAGTACGCAGGCAGTGCAGTGTAGCGCAGGGCACTACCGTACGGATAAATTGAAATGTTCAAAGGCGAAAACAGAATAAAGCGAAACGAATAGACGGATAGATAGGTAGGTAGGTAGGTAGGTAGGTAGGTAGGTAGGTAGGTAGGCAAAGGTGCTACTGCTACTCGAACGCGTAGATGAAATTAAGGAACGCGCCGCTTCGAACAATTTATTTTTACACGCCGAAGTGAGACTAGGTAGCGTGGGGGTGGGGGTGGGGGTGAGGCGAAACAACGCGACTAGGCTGGAAGTGGGAAGTGGGAAGCTGAGCAGGGCTGCGGTCGCTTAGTAATAAGGCGACGTATCGAAAATGGGTCTTTTATCCTCGTTGTCGATGTAGTATTGTTTCTTCTTGATGTTGAGCTCGGTACGCAGGGACGCGGCTTTGGTAACGCGTACCGCTATTTTGGGCGACTGCTCGAAGCCGATCTTCTTGATCTCGGGCAACGGTACGTCGCGATGGCCGCAGTACGCGGTGAAATTCTTACGCAGATTGCTGGCCTGGTTGTGGCGTACTTTGATCTTGGGCGACTTCTTCCAGTTGATGACCTGCTTGACGCCCAACGACACCATCGAGGCTCGGCGAGCCGACCGCTTCATACGTTTCTTCTTCTTGCCGACCACCTCGTATTTGTCGCCGAATAACTCCTCCTGTTCGGCCTCTTCCTGCTGCTTGCGGGCGATCTCCTCTTCGATGGCTCGCAACTCGGCGTCGATGCTCTCCAAACGTTGCGTGTGCCGCAGCTCGAACAGTTCGCGCTCCCGCAAGTAGGCTTTGATGCGGGCTTGAGCTTTGGTCGACAAGTCGCATATGCAGGGGTGTATGTGTCGCACGGCCGGGCGCTTTTTTCCATTTTTCTCGTCGCCGCTGTCCCCGTCGTCGATGTCGTCGTCGTCGCCACTGCCACTGCCACCGCCACCGCCGCCGCCACTCGACTCCGATCCGGACCCGCCGGACGTCGAACCGTCCTCGGAATCCGCGCTATCGGCGGCGCTGTCGCTGTCTTCGCCGGCTCGCGGTCCGCGGCCCCCCTTGCCATCGTCGTCGTCGTTGTCGCCGCCGTTGTCCTCCGCTTTGGCGATGTCGCTGAAATCGACGTCGTCGCCGAAATTCTCCGACGGTCGAGGCTTTTTCACGCCTTCCAAAGACGTTTCTACCGTTCTAATCGGCACACAATCGACATCGCCGTCGGTACCGCCTCCGTTGGCTCCGTTAATGTTGCCGCCGCCACCGCCACCGCCGCCGCTAGCGCCGTTGCCACCGTTTTCTTGGCTCGGTTCGTCGCCGTCGTCGCGGTCCGCCGTCCCCGGCGCCGGGTGACATTCGTTCAGCGAGCAAGGTAAAACGGCCGGCTTACGCGATTTGCGATGGATCGCTTTACGAGAACGTAGCTTACGTTTCGTCGTCGAACTATTGTTGCACGTCAACAGACGCGATTTGCATTTCGCGCTGATCGCCAGCGCAGCTTTACCTTGACCTTTCATACGAGCGCCCTGCTAACAACAATATATCGGCTGTAGAAAAAAACCAAAAAAAAAAAAAAAAACCAAAAAAAAACGAATAAATGGTTCGAAGATGAAACCGAACAGATAACTGATCTGCCGAAACAGCGATCGTCGCCGTCGCAGTCGCATCGTGCGGCCAAATAAATTCCCTAGCAAATTTAGTCGCGTAATAATGCGATATGTACGAACGTATTTAGCGACTATCCGGTGTAAAACTCGACTTTAGGTATTTGTCTCGCATCTATCGTCATCTTTCGTCGCGAGCGCCAGCGATGATAGGGCGATTGTTGTAGCAGCTACTAAAAGACAAGCGTACATATACAGTTCAAGTACTTTGTTAACAAGCTAGGAAAGCGAGTATCTGTATACGATGTTCTCTCTCTCTCTCTCTGAAAAACAAGCGTTGAAAATAAACCCGCTCTTACGAGGAGTATGTTGATTCGAGAGAGCGAGCGCGGTCTGGAAATGAAATTCACGTTTATACAGCGAAAGGACGTGCGACGCGTACGGGTACTTTACGGCTACGCATACAAATACACCATCATTACGGCTACGGTGGCCCCTCCTCCCGCCTCTCCACCATGGCAATGCTATCTACGTGTACGTCCACGCTATCCGTGTAGCGTGGCTACATTGTACCGTAAAGGGAGTCTCTTAAGTGCGTTACGATGCTGCATATACTGGCGGCTGGCAGGGTGTAGCCGTAGCCGTAGCCGTAGCCGTAGCCGTAGCCGGCCAGCGACGCGACGATGGCTTTTATAGCAGCGACGACAATATAATGACAACGATAACTACACACGTTCGCATTACTCACGCTGACATACGTTTCGCAATAAATATCTAATATACTTAGACGCTTACACGAACATCTGCTTGTACGCACGCACGCACGCACGGTAGTAGGCGACTAGGCGTGTTAGGCGAGTGACGAGTACACGCCGCAAATACGTTACAATCGTAACGTATTTGCGGCGTTTCGAGTATGCAACTTATCGAACGCGACTTCGTATCTCCGTATACCGTACGATGATGATGATGATGATGATGCATCGTAACAGACGATAACCATACGATACGATACGATGCGGTGGGGTAGGCGAGTGTATGTATTTGCTGCGTTTTACGTATGCAAATTATCTAACATCTTACCACCTTACCTACTTACTCGTGTATCTACAACGGTAGGATTTTATGCGACGCGACATCGTTAGTTCGCGTAAACCAGCACCATAAGAGTGGTACTTTTTTGTTGCACGGTACTTTAATTAGTGTACAGTCTTCAGGTAGTAGGTAGAAGGTAGGAGGTAGGAGGTAGGAGGTAGGAGGACTTCTACCACTTAGGTGCTGGTAAGAATGTGCTAGGTTGCGGTAAACAATGTGACGCGACGCCGACGCACAATTTTCTCGCTTTATAGCTTTAGTTTTTTTTTTCTTCGTGTTTTCCACTTTTTCTCGTCCGTACTTCGTACCTCGTCTCTCGTAAAATAACGTTATAATTGAATCGTTTCCATCTACGAAAGTGCGAAACCGTTCAAAATGCACCGAACGAAACGAACCGGGTAAATATGTTGTAGCGCGCGCCACTCTACATTGCGTTGTTTCGCCGCTTCGGGCTTCCGAGCAAAAAGGGGCGCACCTACTCGAAATTTAATTAATTCGTTATGTTATTGGAAGGGACCGCTGGCGGACGACCGTGCTTCGTACTCTAGTATCGTTGAATTCGTGGATGCTGACAGCGAGTACAACAGGCGTGAAACTTGTCGTCGATAATTTGGCAATTTTCAAAATGTTATCGATTACGATCGATGATCGTAATCGATCGTTGATTGTAAATAAGGCGGCGCAGTCAACTACACGTATATGTATGCCGATGTGAGTTGTATTGGCGCCGAGTGGCGTGCTTTTGAAAGACGAAATGTACGAATAGCGAGCGAGTTGAATCGAGCAGACCGGGTAGAGAGAGAGAGAGAGAGAGAGAGAGAGAGAGAGAGAGTGGTACGTAACTAGGTGCAATTCGTGGACGGATTTCGGTATAAATAAATGAAAGCCGAACCGCACCGCCGCGCCGCGCCGCGCCGTAACTTTTCAGCGGCACGATTTAGCTACTCTGCTGCGCGCAGTTTCTCTCTGCCGCTGCACTGTTGATTATGATATTGGGTAGCTCATCGCGCGGTCGTCGAGGGGAATGCCACGGCGAGACTATGCGCCAAGACTGAGATGAAGCGTGCTGACGAGTTAATTTTCACAAAGCTCGTAAAATCGCGGCTAGCGTAATTATATTTTCAGCGGGTCGGGTGGGGGTAGCGTGCAGTCCGGTTCGAGCTAACGTAGGTAGTTTTATATAATAGATACGTAGGTAGCTGGGTACGCGTAGATGTACCCGCATCACATGGCGAATAGCGAAGCTACAGTTACGCGCCGTACAGTACGATACGATACGATACGATACGATACGACACGACACGACACAACCACCATGGTTATGCACTCAAATACTGCACGAGTCGCGGTCGTAGCCGTCCAGTTTAATAATTCGAATAAAGAGACGTCGCGCTGCGCCGCGCCGCGCCGTCGGCTTTTCCACAAAATCTCAACCGTATCTATGTCTCAAATAACGGATTAGCTTTGGCAACGAGCAAAAGTCTTGGTCTAAACTCAGAACAAAGGTACGAGACGACGTACCTTGGGGCGGCGCTTTTTTTCCTTAGCTTTTCGCGAACCGAATGAAATTCGCACCGTTACACGTTCCACGCTTCGAGCAATCATCTCGAATAACTCGACTCGCGTACCGCACCAAGGTCCACAGGTAAACGTACTTACCACATCTACGTACTCGCTCGCGTGTTTTCATTTGTTTTGATTTTTTTTTTTTTTTTTTCATTTGCCATTTCGCCATTTTGCCATTTCGATGAATTGCGCATCCGTCGCATATACAAGTACGTCAACTCGTACGGTGCGGTGCGGTGCGGTGCGGTGCGGTGCGAAGCGTCAGGTGTAGGTAAGCTTGCTGCATTCAAACAACCTCTTTCGCTTATTTAGATAGAAAGAAAAATGTAGGTAGGTAGGTAGGTGGGTAGATGAGAAGGTGTCATAATGCACACAGACACACGATTGTTGGTGTATAGTAAAAAAGAAAAGAAAACGTTGGACAGGCGTACGTAGCTGGTGGCTAGCGAAGTACTTGCACTTACGGTGCCGGCGAAAATACGAGTGAATATTTGCAAATACGCGATTCGCGAATCGCGAATATAGTCGGTAGGAGGATGGTAAGCCCATAAAATAAATGTTTAGGTAGGTAGGTAGGTATAGCTACGTATAAGCGGAACGTGGTAGCCAACGACGAGTACCTACTTAACTCGGCCCCACACAAACACAAACACAAACACAAATACCAATACAAATACGTCAACCTAATGTAACCAGCAAGTAGCCAATCTAGCGGTAAAAGTAAACATACGTAAATGTGCCGCTTTTACCGCGAGGCGCGCTGATTTAATGGCGAAAATAATAAAAAGGTCGCTAAAAAGCGTAAAAAAACAACAAATTAAAACGACTAGGGCGTTAATTATGCGATAACGCGGCGCGGCCGTCTTTTTCTCGTGTTTCTGTTTTCGTTCTCGCGAGCTCGTCCTTTCTTTTCTTTTCTTTTTTTTTTTTTTTTTTTTTTTTTTTTTTTTTTTCACGTCTACAAAACACGCTGCAGGCTGGAGCGCGACTTTTCCAAAATTAACCAGCACTTTGAACGATAATATTGTTTTCGTGTTCGTTGCTAGATCTAGCTACATTTAGTAGCTTCGCACCGCACCGCACCGCACCCCAACTGCCGCAATAATCAAATCATTACGCCAGCTTTTTGGGTAGCGTGGGTAGCGGACAGAAAAAAAGCTAAAATTCGTCTACACCCAGTCTGGGCACCGATGCCGGATGAATTCTTTCGAGTGACTTTTAAATTATGAGAAAAGAAACGCGCACGCCTATGTAGTATTTTGTAGTCGCATTCGAGCGAAGCGAAGCGAAAAATAATGGTCTTACCCGTACACTCGTACACTCGTACACTCGTACACTCGTATTACGTAAAAGATATGGCGGATAGCATTTTTTGTCGCAGGCTGTACTGCGTAGCATTGGCTTCGGAAATTCATTTCGCAATTCGTTCGCGTCCGACACGCGTCCATATTATTCTCTAGATTAATATTAGTGTAGATCTATATGCGCGTACATTATACATTAGGTATACATTTATGTAGATGCCCAAGTGTACTCGTAGATCTGTACGCGTACACATACATATATAATTTTCAGTGGTGAAAGAACAGCGATACGCGGCGTCTTTGTTGCACTTGGCTGACTCGTAAATTCTCGCGTACACGCGTACACTTACTACCCCTCCCCTCCCCCTCCCCCTCCGCTCCGCCACTACATATCCGTATACGGTACGTACAATTGTACTACACGTAGACGTAGACGTAGACGTAGACGTAGACGTAGACGTCGGTCTACACCAGTACGTAACTATTGTGCCTAGCTGCCTAGCTGCCTAGCTGCCTAGCTACTTACCTACTCGTACAAATAAGCGAGTATAAGTTAAGTATGTGTAATTGTAGACAATGTACGCGTATAAGATACGCCAAACGAAACGTCCAAACCGAGATTCGTGTATAAACTTTACCTACACACGTCGCGTCGCGTCGCGTCGCGTCGCGTCGCCTTACTACGAATGAGTATTATCATTTCCTGAAATATTTTACGATACGTTAACGTTATTACGAGCGGTGTAAATTAAATGTATTACACTTGGAAAACTTTGAACCGCCATCGGCCTTTGCTAACTTCTCTATTATGTAAATGCGCTTCCTTGCCAGAACAATGAGCGTAAACTTTCATCAAAATATTCCTTTATACTCGCCAACATACCACTTAATAGCTTCGAGACGCGAGATTTTCTCTCCATTTTTTTTTGTTTTGTTTTCTGCTGTTTTCGTTTCTTTATTTCATTTAACTCGCCGCCGGTATTCGTTCTGCTTCCGTTTCTTTACTACACTGTTACTCTTTTCGGCAGATCCGCGCGTACACGCATATCGTAACCGGTAACGTCTTTCTTCCAAACGTGAAGATGAAAAACGCAGAATCGTCGTCGTCGTCGTCGTCGTCGTTGTTGTTGTTGTACCAACTCTCGAGTGCTAGGTGGGGGGAGGAGGAGGAGGGAGGGAGCTAGGTACGCTATTCGATATCGAGGCAGATACAGTACGGTACGGCGAAGCACGCGACCATGTCCTGAAAGTGCCTGGCTCAAATAGAAGTCTAGAGCGGCGTGTGAATTTAAAAGGGAAAATACGAAGATCAGGGATACTTTCACGAGTGCAAGCAGCGCTATCATCGTTAATCCAGCCGAGAGGTTGCCACTTATCAAGCAGCGTATAGCTTTCGACGAAACGACTCCTTAGACTCCTCACGACATGTGTTGGGGGAAGGGGGTGGAGGGAAGGTCGACTACGGCTAGATGGATAATGCTAGGAAGGTTGGAATAAATATATGGACCTTTTGAAAAGTAGCAACTGTAAAGGAATCCAACGTGGAATAACGCGAGCTGTCTGTTACGTTAAGGGTGCTGTAGAGTCGGCCGAATATTTATCGCGATAGGACTTTTGTTTCGTCTAACTTCGTACGAGTCGTCGCTGACAGAATATAAAGAAACTATGTACAATATCTAAGCAAGGAGGAGCCTCCTGGCCAAGATGCTGTAACCGAACAAGTTCTGGCGCAGAGAGGCTAAGATCGAGCAGGTAAGCCGCACCGGACACCCGGTTAGTTCATCAGCTCGGAGGCTGTAACCAAAGATCCACCTACAACCCCCCCCCCCTTCCCCCAGGCGAAGATTGAATATAATGCGCTCGGGCTTTGGATTCATTTAGAAAAAGAGCACGAGAAGCTAGGAAATTGATAATTGCGTTAGCGACCTTTTCCTAAATCAGCATTGTCATTACTGACGTAGAGGTACGTCTACTTGGACACACCTGTGCTACTTAGACTTAGGTATACGTATTAGTTGCGTCGTGTCGCGTCGTACGTATGCCTATGCCTACGCGCGTATATTTTCCTGCCTAATATATACAATGTACATAGCCTATACTACAGCTACGTACATACGTCAGTAAACACTAAATGCGCTGTGCTGTAATGTAATTAATGGTTGGTAGGTTGGTAGAGGTAGGTAGAGGTATGTATTACGGAGTTGGCGGGCACATGCGCTGGTAGTGTTAGCTGTAGTTACGCAAATATGTATGTACCTTAATGGACCGGCGTTGCAGAAGGCATACGATTGGCACTGTCTCATGGTACTACCCCCATACGTACGAGTACAAGTAGGCAAATTGGCAAATGGATTGTACTGTATATATGTGCATACCCGTATACCGTATACATCGGTGGTTGGTGGTCGGTCAACACGCCATAATCCCATCTAAACTACAATCCATCACGTCGGTATGTGGATGTGCAATGGTAGGTACTAGCCACTAGCCACTAGCCACTAGGGTGCTCGGGCGCGTACATCGTACATACTACGTAGAACTTCGTACGTACAGATTACAGAATACGAGGTTTTATAGGTTAAAAGTATATCGGCCGCTGTAACTTTCATTGCCCTTGCTATATACGAGTACAAAATATAATGTTGTAGGATGTACGTCTACGTCTACGTTCATGTAGACGTAGACGTAGACGTGCAGTTATTCGCAGTTTTACGTACTAGACCTGGCGACTACTTTTACTGTGGTGTAGGTGCAGCAGGTTCAGTTGCAACGAGCAAAAAATTTGACGAGATTCGACGTGGAATCGTCAAGGTTAGCCTTTAACTCTACATCTACACGTACATTCACATTCACATTCACATTCACATTTACATGTAGAGCTAAATGCGTTACGAGTAGGTAGAGAGGTACGTGTTACAGCCGAACCGAGTCGAGCCGTCAAATATCGTACGTAAGTTACACATCGTGTACCTGGTACCTACCTGTGCGTACCGAGTAGATTACTTATACGTATGTATACTTACGAGGTCCTATTACGTATATCGCCTTAAATAATGGAAAATAAATATTGCGAAACGTCAACGGTGACGGTGACGGTGACGGTGACGTTGACGCTAACGTTATTTAAACATCAAATATTACCATCGACTGCCAAGCGAAACAGGTAGCAGGTAGCAGGTAGCAGGTAGCAGGTAGCGGTTAGTACATAGCCGCAACCTGCTACCAACTGCCAGCTAGGCGTACACCTACACTTACACTCATCCAATAGGTCAACAAGCCGTAAAGGTAGACCTACTAGTGTACTTACTCACTTACGTTAGCGGTATATTATCCATACACTTACGTGTATAAGTGTATATATATATATAGGTAATAGGTATGTATACCCTTGGTACCTAGAATGAACCGAGTGCGGTACACGGGGCAGCGTCACGTCGCCGTCGTTAGTGTGTACACAACGTATAGGGAGGATAGGGAGGATAGGAAGGATAGGTAGGGCTTACACTAATACGCTGATGTTCGTAAGATACGTTAACTCGCTTCGGGATATGACGAGGTGAACAAAAAAATATTATCGTCGACGTATCGCGATAGCGAAAAACAAAAAACCAACAAATTAAACACGCTCAGGACACGTCCCGGGTATGGTACGGGTATATATGTACTTGGAAGGGACAAGAGCAGTGCAACTGCGTGAATATACGTAGGTTGGTAGGTAGGTAGGTAGGTAGGTAGGTAGGTACGCTATTTGCTGTATAGGCTTACTTATCGATGAGACGCGACGCCACGACCAAGCGAATTAAGGAAAACTCGAATACGTTGGGGGAAACAAGAAAGTAATGAGGAAATAAGGCGGAAAAATTAAACGTAAGAAAGAAAATTTGTCAGTAAATACGTTACATTTGTGAGGTGGTATGGGAGAGGAGGCGGAGTGTTTTTACGTATTGCATAGGCGTCCGATACGACATTTATTTATTCGGCTGCTGCGCGTCGCGAGCAGCCGAAAAAAAAAGAAAACTTTACCGCAGCCCACGTTTACTCGCAAAATGTATCGACAAACATGTATTAGTACATATTACGAATACGTATTACCGTTCCTGTAGTACGTCTTGTCTGTCTGCAGTCTGTAGCTCTGTGTACGGTGCCTACGTGAATATTATTACATTGTTCGCACAGTTAGCCTCGGTAGGCCGACGTCTATGTATGCCTGCTAATTGTAAGTGGGTAGGGGTAGGTACAGCTAGACAGGTAGACGTGTAAGTAGGTAGGCAGGTACGAAATGACGGTCGGACCCGATTGTTAGGCATATGGCGTTGTGTTGCGCCGTACCCCACGTCTAACGTAATGTACTCGCAGAGGTACACGCTCGTAAATTGCTATCGACGTTTGTGAAAATCAAATAAATTACGTAAAAAAAGCGCCTACTATTCGGAATATTTTTTCACGATTGTGCTGAGATTTTAAAAAAACGGCCGAGAACCGACTGCGTGGGCGTAGAGAGCGCAGAAGGCAAGACAACCGGAGAAAGAAAGCCAGAAAAGAACGCGGTACGTATAAAAACGAAAAAGTACATCGCAGATGCGTAGATGCGTACAAAGTTTTCGTAAAAGTGCGCTCGTAGAATACGAAATTCTTTCTCATTCCGGTAGCTACGTACGCGTGGAATACCTCTACGAGGTAGTGCGGACAGGTAAACGAGCGATGCGATATTGGTACGTATACGGTGCGTAGATGCGATAGGACATTGCCTACGTTATTAGTATCGTGGTACACAGGTACATATTGCGCGTACGTATACGTATACGTAGCTTTACCAACATTCGTACACGTACACGTATACTATACTCGTAAGTACTGTACATTAACTGGTTACGTTACAATCACGAATGCTTATGGTACGTATGTAACGACTCGTTTGTACAACCAGCAGCACTACCACTCTGCTGCCAGTTAGCGGATATAGGTGGTGTACCTAAACACTATAGTCGCAGAACCAACCATCGCAAAAATGCACCTCACTGCCAGAGGATTTATAAAAGGTAGTGCCGATGTACGATGTACGATGTACTAGTTTTCACTTTATCGCTGATACGAATCATCGCGTCTTTTCTTAAATCTAAACTCATCACATACTACACATCTGAAATACTACATAAATAACGAAAGACTTCTTGTATTCTCACAGACCAATAACGCGGTTCGCCAACTCAAAAACTAATAAATTTCTTTTCGAGTCAAAACTTGGGTTTCCTACAGTCAGCCAAATCCGTAAATTTATGGTCGAATAAAGGTAGGGTAGGCCGCGTTTGATAGACTGGGCCTACACTGTTCTTCGCTAGTATACCTACGGGGGCTATGCCCCTGTTAATTAGGACGGATCTCGCTGTTAGCTACTAACATCTTGGCCGCGTTCGGATTCTTGAAGGATCGGCCTGGCTTGTGCAGAGGGCCATTACCTCTTCTCGACCAGCAGTGCAGCCGCGGCAAAGTTGGTTCTGGCACGGGGGCACAGGCACTGCTCGGGTCGCAATTCAGCTTTTTTTCAGGGTGTTGTTTCTGGCTCGCTCGCATATTCTGGCTTTGTTGGGACAGTCGAACATACCCATGCGGGCTGTCCTCGACTACAGCAGCGTCATCATTTTCACACCTGAGGCAGTTCAGAATGGGTGGGTGGGTGGGTGGGGGTCTTCTTAGGCTTTTCGTACAAGCGTTTCACTAGATTCGCGTGCTCGGTCGATAGCTGGGTACTGTATGTCGAGAGGGCTAACCGCTGGCTTATACCTTTACCCATTCGAGTCTAGGTATCGGCTAAGTACACAGATCGAACAGCTGTAGAGACACATACGTAGTACGTACGATGTACTCGATATGTACGCGTATTGCATACCGTGGTATGCTACGGATACGTAAATTTACAAGACTACGAAAACGAGAAAAATGAGGCTACACGCTAATGTTGGCCTACACCCTCTACAGTTATACGCACATAGATACACATACACATACATATACATATACGAGTACGATACGTACGGTAATTACATTGCAGGCCAATTCAAGCGTACACAGTACACATGTTCGAATCGCACGCATTACGCTGCTGTAGCCGAATAAACACCGCACACGCACACGCACACACACACGCAAACGCAAACGCGCTCGTCTCTTTGGGTAATAATTATTGAAAATCAAACCAGAAGTGCGTGAATTACGTTAACAGCAACATAAGCCTAGGTCTGCGTTTGGCCTCTACGACACGATGTGCCGTATTTTACGGGTATTTAAACAAACCTGGCAATTGACAAAACAAAGCGAATGTAGCCTATGCTACGTACTACATTGGTATTTGGTACTGCACATGCACGAATACCCGAATATAGAGCTAGCTAATTACTAAAAAATTCAACTGAAAGTACCCAGAGCTGGTATCTGGCTGGCTGGCTGGCTGGCTTGGCTGGCTATCTACCATCTACATAGGCTTGATTAGTACTCGCACTTTGTGGCATTTGGCAATACGCACGTGTTCGAATAAGATGGCCGCGTCTCACACGATATCACGTAGATGTGTGCTGTACCGTATGTAAATAATACTGTATACGTACTTTGGATTGTGCCTTTGAAAAAACCTGCAGAAAAGCTGAAATCCGTATACGTGTAAGATGACTGCGACTGCTGAGCGGCCATTTTTTGAAATAGCGAGTTTCGTTGCTGGTAGCCCTCTAGCCGGGTGCCAGGTACTACGTACTTAAATCACAGGCAGCGGTAGGAGAGTAACGATGCTGGCCCGATAAGTACGAGTTTGGTAGGTTGCCTCGTGATGTGGCGTGCTAGATTATCTGGTGTTGAAGTACGATGCGACGCAATGCGATGTACTCGTACTCGTACTCGTGCTCGTAAATACGTATCTCTGTTTACCTTATCGCCGGATACGTAGTTACGTGACTACGAGTATACGTACGCGTCGTGTAGTGTACTCGTAGATCCCCCCGTCTTATTTTCAACGCTTCTTTCGTTGAAAAAAACCAAACAATAAAAGGTCGAAAAAATCAGATAGTAAATCCATTGCTCCGTTAAATGATCGCGCATCGTAGGTAATGAAAATTAAGAAACGACGTAACGTAAAATGTTCATTTCCATTTACATCTTCTTCACCGGCATCGGCATAAGCATACGTACGATAGGCAGCAGCGCGTAGGTGGGAAGGAAGGAGAAAGGTAGTAGGCATGGGAGAGAAGGATGGCAGACGAGTTGGCGGGTAGGCATTATATGGTAGTTATTATATGGTAGTTATAATGCGAACAAAAGATTTTGGCGTGTTTTTTAATAGGCAATAAACGTTCATTTTTAACTCGATCAAATATTAAGTCGCAGAGTTGGCAGGTGGGCGCAGAATAGGAGCGAAGGTAATTTTCATCTCTTTATTAACTAATGAATGAACGCGACGCTACGTAATCGCAAATTAAAATTTCCACAATACCTTTCACCTTTCCAAATCTACCTATATCTTACCTACCACCTAGCGAGGTAATAACAGCCGTAACTTGGTTAGCCATATTTTCAATCGAAACCTACCCCACGTACTTAGTACCTAGCTAACTACCTGACTACCTGACTACCTGACTACCTGACTACCTTCCTGCGTACGTATCCGTATACGAATTATGATTCAACGGTCGATAATAAACGTAATTAACTAGCAAAATAATAGCGAACAACCACAACCACAACCCCACAGCCATAATCGTAATCATAATCATAATCATAATGTTACCTAATATTAGCCCTTCTAATAATAGTTAATGATGATGCATGACGTCTGACAGATGGGTACATTTTACCTAGCTGTAGGTACCTAGGTATTGCATGTGTACAGTATTCGTGTGCGTTGATAACTAGATACGTGCTGACGTACTGACGAACTGATGTACATATTATATGTATATATGGTGGAATAGATTGTTAGACGAGTAGTACATGTACAAGTATATACGTCTACACGTGTACGTAGCCTCTGCCTAGGCTATGTTGAACGCGTCGCGTCGTACACACGCATAGATTGTATTCTCGTACGATGGATCTAGAGGTACCAATGCACGAATGATGACCGCAGCATGGCTGCAGACTTCTATCTAGATCGACAGTTGTACGACGCAATGTACACGTAGCATTAGCGTACGTTACACTTACATTCATGCCCGCATACACTGTACAATGTACAATGTACAATGTACATGTACAGGGTACATCTCATCTCATCTATCTGTGTAAGCTGTCCGTTAAGCGTTGAGCGTGAAACGTAAAACGTGACTGAAAAAAGTACCAGTACCTACGCTTAATCTTCGGGCCAATTTTCATATGCACGAGTACGAGTACGAGTATCTGCGAACGTAATAGCGCGCTCGTAATTTTAATTTTTCAAAACGTCCAAAAACGCGCGAGCGAGTAGTTTACTCGCTTCGCGTGTAACGTGATACGCAGACATACTCGTATATAATGGTACATTTGTCCGCCGTGTGAAATGAAAATACCCGCAGCATTTTGAAATCTGCCGACAACAACAACAACAACAACAACTCCTACACGAATACGAACATGAAAAATAACGCCAACGTTGCGTTGCGTCTCGTCATACAAAAACAGGCAAAGGCCATGAAAAATGACTACGAACGCGATATCATCAAAAACGAAAGGAAGGCAAATACGTACATAGGACACGACGTGTGCGAGATTATACGTGTACCTACCCTGTGGTACAGAACGCTGCAGTACGGCTGCAGCCCTAGCCTGTATCTGGTCACCTACACGTAATTACAGCACTTACGTAATACACGTAGTTACTTACGTGTATTACGTACGCTCGCTCGTTCGAAACGCGGTAGGCGGGACGCGGTACGAAGCTGAAAATCGTTTTTTATTCCACTACTTATCACTACCAATTAATACGTAGAATTAATCGGAATTATACTATTACCCTTATTTTTCGGGAGGGAAACGTAATTAATTTTTGCGCCGCCTCGTCGTCCAATTAGGCTCTATACTCCGCCACAACTAGAACGTCCCCTTACGACGAAAATGACTGCGATTTGTTCACCAGACCACTGAGAGGAACTCGCAAAAAAAATTTTGAATGAAAAGCGAAAGAGCCGAGTAGGTTTTTGGCTCGTTTTGACGTGGAACGATAATTTCATATAGTGCTCGAGCCTCTGGGCACCACAATCGTTGCCGCCGCGCCGATGAGGTAGCAGGTATGGTTACAACGTTGTAGATCGGTACGTAGGTAACGTCTAGTCTAGTCTAGTCTAGGAATAGGCGAGGGCGAAAACTCGAATCGCGACGCCAACTCGCTCGCAAAATTTACAAGTAAGAACTCGTTGCGTTGAGGTGTTGACCGCCGTAAAGAATGCGATTTTTTTTTCATTTTTACGCTTCAAGGTACTGGTAGTATAATGTCGGCGAACCGAATATTTTGCCTACGACTGGTACTCGCCGGTCGCAACTTGGCTCGCCGTGGAGTACGCGCTCCTCCGCGTTTTGCTCGTTCGCTCAGTTTACAGTACAAAATAATACGCATTACGTAGTCCAATTTCGAACTAGGTACGTTTTTCCGTTTTCCTTTTTCTTTTTTGCCGCGCGTACGTTACGTATAGCACATATGTAGGTCTAGTTAGTACGAGCGTAACGTACTACGAGCCAAGTGTACGCCGTCCACGTACTACCTAGTCAGTCACTTGTCGCGTATAACAACATTCAACATTCCGGATACTGCTCCAGTCGAGTGCTGCTACGATGGCAAAAGTTTATTGCAAAAGTGTAACTATAATACCTACACTTACATGCTGTATGTAGTATGTAGTACGTAGTACGTAGTACGTACTACGTACACGCCTGATGGTACTACTCGTAAGTACTCGTCGCACCCTCGCAGAGGTGGCGAACGTCGAATAAAAAACAACGAAAATCAAAGTTGAAATCGAGACACCGCTCACACCGTCCTACTCTTACGTGTATTTCTACTCGTATTTTTCAAGTTGGCAACTTTTTTGCTTGTTTTCAACAGCAGTTTTCATCTTTCTGCCGATGCCGTCTACACATACACATACACATACATGTACACGTATATAAGTGTACAATACCTAGTACCTAGTACCTACGCATATGTTATCATGTTATCTACACGTATAATCGTATGTGCTTGTGTACATACGCGTACTTACGTAGCTATAGCTACCTCTCCTACCTCTACCCACTACCCGATATGTATGTAGGTCTACGTACCAGCTAGCTAGCTAGCTAGCTAGCCAGGGTACATGCGGTTACGTCTACGTACAAAAACTTATTGTCCTCGCCTCGCCTCGCCTTGCCTCGTCTCGCCGTCACATAAACGAATGTACACATATGTAATGTATATTTGTAATCTGTATCCGTTGATCTCTATCTACATAGTTTGCCATTTTTTCAGCAGCTCGTCGCTGCTTCTTTCTGTTTCTCGTACTGGTATGCAGTGGTGCTACAAAGCTCTATATATACATTTATAAACGTATATACGTACCTGTCACGATGGTAGCGTAGTTTATTTTGGAGTTTTTTTTCGTCGCCCATCTACTACTATACGTACGTGCATATTGGATAGGTATCCAGTTATCTTATCATATATCGCCTATCGTATCGTTTATATTTACGTACATACAATATACCTTTACCAGCTCCTATATTATATCGACGTGTTGAAAGTTGTAAGTTTACTTTTACATCGCGCGCTTCGCGAGAGCGAAACAACGAGATTGAGATTGAGATTGAGATTGAGATTGAGACTGCGATTGCGATTGCGAGTACGGTATACTATACTGTGCGGTGCGGTGCGGTGCCGTGCCGTGCCGTGCCATCACATACCTACACTACGTAGCGCAGAAACGTATACATATACACGTACACGTACACGTTACCATGTAGCTGCAATTTTGTAAGTAAGTAACTTACGTAGGCGTAAGACCTATACACGGACACAAAAGTAACTACTAACTGCTAATTGGCGTTTGTTTTTTCGCTTTTGCCGGCAATCGTCTATTTCCGATTCGGTTGTACGTCTTGTACTTGTACTTACTCACTCGACTGTTGCAATCTGTATTCAACTAGATTACAACCACACGGATATGGCCATTTCGTTGTTGTCGCTTGAAGATGTTTCAAACAGTCGAGCGGAGCCGGCATGGCGCAGCAGCCATTTATGTAATAAAAAATCGTCCACTCGAACCTCGTAGGTAGGCCTACGTGTACGTATGTGTACATTGGTATGTTTACCAGATTCTTAGCACCCCTGCTCGATTTAAGGGGCGCCGGAACTCTGGGCCGTTTGAATTTCCACTGGTGGGTTCACAGATACTTCAGCGGTAGCCACCAGTAGTTTACCCTGTTGGTGCGGAGAAGTGTGAACTGCTGATTGGGGGGGGGGGGGGGGGGTGTTGATATGTGAAGAATGAATTAAAAAATATCGAACAGTAGATTACAATAGATCAAGGTGTCAAAAAATCGACTCAATTTAAGCAAAAAAAAAAAAAAAAATCTCTTAAAAAAAATAAAATCAAAAAAATTTTTGTAATCCAAAACAATTTGCCTTCTAGAAAATTATGAACTGATTTGCTTCCAAGAAAAGCCAGTTAAAAGATACCTTGTGAAGTAAAAAAAAATAATAATAAAACGATGGGTGATGAAGAGGGCATCGGGGTGAATGAGACGGTGGAGACTGATCGTATGGAACAGTCTCCACCGTCTCAGACGTGAAGATGTTAAACACAAACTCAGCGAGTAGTTCTATCATTATTTGCAGAATTTTCCTTATCAAAACGATACGTAATTTCCATCAGCCTAGCTCTTAGTCTTATAGTCTTTTCCTTTTCCTTTTCCTCAAATAATTACACTCGTTCGCTTTATACAAACTAACCGAGTTTTCTCTTTTAGGGAATTTCTGGTGCAGAAAACTGAAACTGATGCTACGAAATTTAATTTTACTTTTTTCTCCTTTCTCTTAATCAATTTGTTTCTTTTTTCGATATTCTTGTCATCATTTATTTCACGGACCCAGTTCTAGATCTTAGCGTACAAGTTGAGTAGTTTTCAACCCATGAGAGGGCGTAGGAAGAAGCTCCTGTGGTTCTGTTTTAGTCATCTCTTACGACAGACCGAGTGTGCAGTGAGAAGATTCTACAATCCGTTCCCGCAAGGCGAATACGTACAGCACAGCAATGGAATAACGCGTGCCTGCCATATACATATTACAGGAGGAAAAAAGCAAAAGAGAGAGAGAGAGCGTGTACCGCGTACTTGTAGCAATCACAGTACGATCACTTGTTATGGTCGCACCGCATCCACAGTACCCGTACCTCTACCAAAGAGGGTGTGACAATGGCAGAACGATAGCTACCGCAGTACTCGCACCTCGTAATTCGTAGGTGTAGTGAACCAGCTACCAAATAGTAGGTACCTTGGCAGCTTGGCAGCTTGGCAGCTAAGCAACTGGGTAGCCAGGTAGAAGTACCTACGCATATAGCTCGAACACTCGTGCAAGCGTTACGATTATGTTACGACGAATAATCGCAGTTCGCATACAAAAATATGTGTTGGCAGCTATGTACTTGGGCATTTCTCAACTCTAGGCGTGGCGCGGCGTGGCCCGGCGGCTCATCGGAATTTCAATAATGGTACGATGCGAACTGATGAGCTGAACGCTGCAAAGCCACCGCATCGCCCGCCACCAGAACAGTGAGACCAGATTCGTAACTCGATGACAGCCACGAATACGTACGATACATCTACGTCAACGTCTCTACGGTACACAGACGGACAACTATGTATGTATATATACATTATATATACACACTTACGTAAAGATGACGTTACTTTCGTAGCATTAAGAAATCGCGTATGTAGGTATATCTACTTCGTACGAGTATGTACCTAGCTACGGTGGAGTACCCCTACATCGGCCTACAAACGCGTACTATACATTAGGTTATTACGTACGATACAGCAGCTACCTTTGTACCAGCGGCTACTGGCTAACTACCTATTTGCAGTAAGGAGCCTGGAACTAGACCGTACCTCGTATATGGTGAAAAAGCACGATGCTGCCACGACTTTCAATGGCACATCAGTATTCGCGTAACACGTCTCTAATATACGCGTGTATACGTACGAGCCTACGAGTGCATGAATGTACGTAAGAAGGACGCTACGTTACGACGAGCGGGCAATTTTTGGTGACAAACCGACCCGCGGTTATACGTCAGCGTCACCTGTAAGGAAAAACTGCGGCTGCGGCTGCGGTTGAGGCTGTCACACGAGGATACGAAAGTGTGGTGGCGCCGCTGCTCTCTGCTCTCTGCTCTCTGCTCACTGTTGAAAAGAAAACGACTCGATAGCCGAATGAGAGCTTTTATATCGAAATTAAACAAAAATACTCGTCGTCTTGGTGCGTACACACACGCGTATACGTGTAGGTACATATACATACACACATAGACGTAGGGTACTCTGCTTCGATGTGCATAAAAAGCTATGTATGCCGCTGCCAGCGTGTTCGCCCTGCTTAATATGTACGCGTAGCTCGACAAGGTACGTCTACTTTGACGCCAGCAGGCACCATACGCCATATACGTAAATAGATAGGCCTAAGTATGCCGTACCTTTTAACTGCGCTGTTTCCTCCTCTCAACACTATCTTACATCAGTAGGTAGCCAGCTACGTATACCTAGCCGACCGACCATTTTGGGCAAAACGAACGATTTTCAAAGAATTGTTCGCTCGCTACTCGACAGTCGACTTCAGACTGTCGAGCGTCGGCATCGCAGCATAACCATTCGTACACTTTGACCAACGACGACGGTTCCCATTTTTAGTACGTAGCCGGTTTAGATTTCATCGTTATACGGTGGCGTGAGATTTTCAATTTTACACTCGTAAAATTGAACCTCTTCGTCAGTCGCCATTTACATATTTTTTCGGGTATTTCGTTCAATTTTCACGTAATACCTATTCGCTGGTTTAGGTATGGATTTGACGACGTAAGCTGTCACCTTTTCAGTCTCGCACCTGCGAACGGTGCAGTTACCGTATTTCTCGCTGTTTCCAGCGTAGGCCTACTTATTTTGCATTTTGGAAGTGCAGCGTTTATTTGATTCTTGTTTCCTATTTTTATTTTTATTTTTTTTTTTTGTTGTTATTTTTGTTTAACGCGCCTTCATTTGATGCTCGCTCGTTCGCGTACAACGTCGCAGAATACGCAAACCACCTACACCTATAACCGGTAATATTTTTCTCGCAAATAATGCTCGCAATATACGTACCTCAAGTATACTACACATACCGCACAGGTAATACAGATGAGATGAGATGAGATGAAACAAGATGAGACGAGAGTGAGCTGCGAGCTTTGATCAATTTACATAGGTATTAGGTACCTGCATCTTTGTATGTACTTGTAAACGCGTAAAAGTATACCCGGCGCGCAGCGAGTAATGTATTCGAATTATTGATGCGGCAGAGCGTAGAGCGTAGAGCGTGCGGCTTAGCTACACCTCGCGTTGCGGTAATCGTTCGTAAGGTATTGCACAGTTGCCCAAGCCCGTCTATCTGTTTACTTATCCGATATATGTACGTACTGTACGTCGTCGCTTCCTCGAGTCTGTACGATACCTACCTACCTACCTCCACTAGGTAGATAGAGCTTCTCGAGTGTAAAATAAAACAACGTCAATACTCATCACGCTCAAGTAAAATTTCTTTGCAAACCTCACGACTTGGGTTATTTCGTATCGCGTATTGCCAGCTACTTTGATAAACGAACAAGGAGGAAGAGAAACAGAAACAGAAACAGAAATAGAAACGGAAACAAATACAGAAACACAATAAAAAGAACGTCGCTTGTGCACGCACGGCGCGGAGTTTTAATGGTGGCGATATATGTACAACAGCGGTGTTGATGTTGTAGCGCAATGTGACTGGAATTGGACGTACTTGTACTTTTTTTTTTTTTTTTTTTCGCTCCCCGTACGAAGCGCTTCTAGTTTTTACTTTTTTTTTTTTTTCGCTCCCCGTACGAAGCGCTTCTAGTTTTTACTTTATCGCTTCGTACGGATCATCGCAGTCCTAACGTAAGTCTCTTCGTTTTACAATATTTTTAAACCTAACTCTAACTTGTCTTAAAATTTTGAGACCACTGTCTTTACAACATTTACAAAAGGTACTTAATGCTAACAATGAAATTAAAATCTTCTCATGTCCAATCCGGGTGTTTGTTTTGTCATAGTTGGGTATGCAGAGCGAGGGAGGTAGGCAGTTGGTGTTTGATAGTCTTAGGTAACACTGATTTCCTAGCATTATACCCATGGGAACTAAGTTCCTGTTAATGGGTTCGATCTCACTACTAGCTAGCCTATTGCTGCTTTCGGATACTTGAATGCCTGACTCCATCACAGGGTGGAAGCCACTACTTCTTCTCGGTCAGTGCTACCTGTGCAAAGGTTGCGAATGGCCGGCCCCCATACAGGAATAGCTCGGGCAAGCACTTCAATTCAGCTTGTAGAGCAGTCCTGGCTTTCTTCCTGGTTTTGTTGGGGCAGTCGAATATAATACGCAAACTGTCCTGGACTACACCAGCGTCATCATTTCCGCATGTACTTGTACTCGTACACCTACGTATATCACAGTATACCTTTACCTTCCACAGTAAGTAACGTGAAACAAGTCTGTCGAGTGTACGAGAAACGCGCGTTACCGATCTACCGATCTACAGATCTACCGATTTACTAATTTACCGACGCTTGACCTACATAGCTATACATACGGTGTAGACACCTATCGTGTTTTAGGTAAACGCGGCCTACAGTCGCTTTCAGCCTTTTACTCGAATCGTACAATTGCGCGTGAACCATCAGGCATTCGTCGGCCAAGTTTGATAATTTGGTTTTGATACGAGGTGATTACCAGTTATCCGGCTCTTGCGTGCCAAATGAAAACAATGAAAGGGCGTTCGGAAACTTACTTTTGCTTCCAAACTGAAATGCACGATTGGCCGATGACAATAACGATGAAATTGAGGCAGTGGGAGTAAAATTTGTACTGAAAAAAAGGCGCATTTTTCGAAGCTTTACTTTTAATTTTGTACATTTTACGGGCAAAAAACAAAAAAAGCAAGTTTTTAGCCCAATCGTTTAAAAATGTTACGAAAAATTTCGATATTTTCATCAATTTTTGCCATGTTATAAACATTCTGTCAAACAAGTCGAATATGTTTCAAAAAATTTCCAATCATTCGTATAGGCCTAATATTCAGCGTCCCTCTTGACAATTTGAGTGCGTTAAAAAAAAAAAAAAAAAAAATGCTAGCGTTTCGGCATGCGTTAAAAAAAAAAAAAAAAAAAATGCTAGCGTTTCGGCATGGCGTAAAATGGTACTATTTTTCCGCACGCACGCAAGCAACCGTCCAACTTACAGCACCATTTTGCTAGCATTTTTCGTGCTGAATGATGTCCCAAAACTGGTTGCGTTTAATATACAGAATGCTTACGCAAAGGCTGTGCATTCTGTACGTACGTATTGTGTATCCTATACCATTTAGTATGCAAAACACTAACGTATCGTATGCGTTTTATCAATACTTGAACGTATACGAAAAGCAATACACTCTGCATGCGAAAGTTGTAGCATATTAAATACTCGTAGTAAGCGAAATGCTTGCGTAACGTACACAAAATTTCAAGTATGGTTTTTGATCATCTCAATGCTCAGAAATCTTGTATACCTTACATCAGTATTTCACATAATATTTAATATGCTACAACTTTCGCATGCAGAGTGTATTGCTTTTTGGTTTACATTCATGTCTTGGTTAAACCTTTATACGCGTACACGTACACTTAATGCATAGGATTATACATTAGAAAAGTAAAATGTACAACTAAATCTTTAATATATATTTACTTATCATTTTAAAAAGATTTCATTACTTCTTAGTGAAGGATGAAATTATTTGCAAATTTACATTACTTACACGATTTTCATTGTCGAATAGTATAAATTTGTCGTCTAAAGATGTGTACGTAATGTGTACAATTCACTCGACACATTATTCCTCCTTTATCACTGTTCAAATTTTAACAAACATTTGTATGTAATAGGTACACATTGCACAGGACGCTTACTTCCTTTAAAATAACAAATTTACACTCTATTACATTACTTTCCACTTATATCCCATGAAATTTTGAACTTCACAACAGTGACATGATGCCGCATGGCTTCTTTCATCAATACTATTCAAAGTGTAACGGTTGTAACGCTCATTTAGAATCAATTCACCTGCATACATTCTGCTGATAAAATTGTTCAGCTAAACCGCATACATTTTGCATATCAACCTACGCATGCAGAAACGCATATACTTATATATACGAGTAAATTATTCTCTAGTCAAAATCTGCTGCAGATAAACAGCACGCGTTCCATTGACAGAATCGCATAGCTGAATGCTGTACATTTCGTGCACATTCGTACTGATGCAGAAACGTGTTCGTGTACATACTCTGCTATTTGCGGTCCGCATCAAGTAAACAGTACGCATTTAGTTGGCACAACGGTAGCCTGATTTTGTATACGTATCTGCGAACTGGATGTACGAGTACATTATACGGGAACGTAATGCGCGTGCGTGTTAGCTGGTTTCGCCTAATGCGAATCGCATAACACAAAAACGCCAGTATTTCGGATACAAAACGCATTACGTTTCTAAACATTAGAATCGGTACGATTAGTCTGTACGCATATTCTGCTACTAATACGCAAACTTCAGCGCACATGCGCGTATTCACGTAGAAAAATTTTCTCGAAGGAAGCCTTATTCAACATCGAGGGCTCCAGCCAGCTTTACCCACCCCATCCCACCACACCATACCCTTAAATTCGCTTTTGCACAGGCGAGGCATTACTGTCGTAGAGAACGAGAAAAATTGATCAACTTACTCGAACAAAAATATATTTAAAGACCACAAGGTGTGCAACAAAGAATTGTAATTAGATATACGTACCTGCACTTGCACGGTATATATGTAGATGTACGTATAAGCGGTAGATTAGGTATAGGTACAGGTATAGTACATCACACACGCAGTTGTATAGAGCGTATACGTGGCGTAGGTTCGTTATGCTGCGCTTGAAAGTTGATTCGAATATTTGATAAAAGGTATTTACATATACGTAAAGTATACGAGTAGATATACAAGTAGAATGATATTCTACCAAAACAACAAAAAATGCAATGTGTGAAATTTTATCCAAGTTTCAGTCGTCATTTCTTTTATGTGCAACGAATCGGAAAAATATTTTTGCCGAAACCGTGCAAATAACTTTCTTCTTCTTCTTCTTTTTCTTCAGCAGCATAAAATATGCCCGATTCTGGGACACGTTTATTTTCTTTGAATTTTTAGCCGAATTTACATTATTTCGATTTACTCGATAACTAATGAAAACAATTTCACAATTTCAAGCGAATCAATTTCATTTCATTTCTCTCTGTTCAATAACCAATAAACTCGATTTCAGTTTCCTAAGCGCATTCATTTTATTGCTATCCGTTCGACAAGCGAATAAAAGTTTTATATCCGTTCACGGATGTTGATATTCATTTTTCAGCGGCGCGATTCAACACCAATATTAATTCTAGTTCAACGGCTAATTGTTTGTACTCGTATCTTTAAAACATCGAAAGGTTCGAGTGCTCGTGAAACAGCAGTTCTAAATTGAAATGTTGGTGTTGATTTTTCAACACCTCTTCCAGAATATTTTGTGAAAATTAGCCGTTGAACTAGAATTAATATTGGTGTCGAATCGCGCCGCTGAAAAATGAATATCAACATCCGTGAACGGATATAAAACTTTTATTCGCTTGTCGAACGGATAGCAATAAAATGAATGCGCTTAGGAAACTGAAATCGAGTTTATTGTTTATTGAACAGAGAGAAATGAAATTGATTCGTTTAAAATTGTGAAATTGTTTTTTATCGGTTATCGAGTGAATAGAAGTAATGTTAATTCGGTTAAAAATTCAAAGAAAATAAACGTGTCCCAGAATCGGGCATATTTTATATTATTCCCATCACTTACACCTAGCACGAGTTGTACCTCCCCCTTCTGTTCCTTTTCTGGCTTCCACCTACACCTACACCCACACGATTATTCCAAGTAATATCGCGCAATCGAGTACGCGTTTGTTTGTTTGTTTGTTTGTTTATTACACAGCTAGGTACCTACTAACTAACCAACTAACTACCTGCCTACCTACGTGTAATAGGTATTCTGCGTCTATACATACATAATAGTATGTAGATGTACACGACTCAATCGAGTGATACATATCCCCATTTGTTTACCTCGCTCGTGTCACGATACACGAGCGCGGTACAATACCTAGATCTGCATACATACACCTACCTACCTACCTACCTACCTACCTACCTACCTACCTACCTACCTACTTATCTACCTACCTGCTTATCGGCCTATATATCGGCAATACTCTTAGCCTATCGGTTACTATGTATTTAGTACATAGTGGAATCGTCATTACCAGCCTCCCCTCACGCACATATCCATATTTTATGAACTAGCTCGATTCGTGTAATCAGTGACCAAGTATCGGATGAGAAGGCAGCAAGACGGAGGGGAAGATGTCGGCCGTGTTTGAAGACTTACAACTCTTTTCGCCACGCCGTATTTGTCCGATGTCGATTCGTAAAGTCAAAAATACAAAACACCCCGACACGACGTAAACATACGCTGCCATACGTAATATTACTCGCGCAATTATGCACGAGCGTGCCGCAGCCGGACAGGAAACACGTGAAATTTTTTTCGAACCGTGTACAGCGAGTTGGGCAGTTTTTTGCGAAGCAAGCATACGTGCAATACGCGGTGTAAAACAGTCGATTTTTCGCATCTCGCAACTTTCAAGAACGAAGCGAAAGCGTGCCAGAGTTGTGAAGCGAAGCGAAGGCGACAGCGTATTGTTTCACGTTTCCACAAGAGAAATGGGGTTGGTAAGAATTTCGAATTTTTCCGACCTCGAAAATAAGGCGAGAGCTCGAACTGACCGGCCTCACTGGGTAGCCCTTACTATCCCATACCCCATTCCGTAGGCAGCGTACTTAGCCCACTTTACTCTGCGTACGTACGTGTCTAGGATGTTTGGTAAAAAGTACCTACCCCTACCCGGCTGCCCTTACGTAACTGTAAACTCGAAGAGGTAAACGTAAAATTCCAAAATTTTATGCAGCTCGTACTCGTACTCGTACTCGTACTCGTACTCGTCGTATGCGTACTACTGCTTTGCAAGTTTTTTTTTTGTTGACTCGGGTCGCGTTATCCGCACTCTGTTCCCAAGAGAACGAGAACCATGTTCGCGTCCGTGTCCGTATCTCAGTCCGTATCCATATCCTATGTATCGTATAACGTAAGTACTTACATTCGACGCGATGCGTAGAAATTCTCGTTATTCGAACGCGCGGCGCGGGACATATTAAAATGATAATATTATTTTTAACGGCGAGTTTCGAAATACGAGTACTTACGTAATATTTCAAGCTTGCAAAGTCGCGTCTGCTAGCGTAATAAATTCGTCGCAGTGGACGTGTTATTTCACTACTGTGCCCTCAGGTCCGCAGTGCAACGTAGCACAGCGTTAGCGTAACGCTAATATTTCACGATGTTCGCCTCCAGGTTGCCTACTCCACGTTGTACAGGCGAAAAGAACTCCAAATTTCGTTTAGCGGGCCACTCACCCGTATGTACGCTCGCTTACTCAGTAACTAGCTGCGAAGTTACCATTTTGTAACCGGTATTATTTTTGTCTCAGATTGGATGGTGAATCTGATGTTTCATTTCTGTTTCACCGCTTCTTCGATACAACATCGAAAATGTTTCGATGGTAAATTCGTTTCAAAACAAAAAATATAGTTTTGAAACAGCGAGGAAAGCGCAGTCTTTGCCGATCGGGTTATCGCTACCCACACGTACTCGTATACTACGTAGGTAGAGGTACTACGATTAGGTGTATACTTTTGGTATCGAATCTCTACTACAAAAAATGAACTGAACACAGTTCCTGCGAGCTTTTTATAAAGAACAGCGAATATTTTCGAGAGTTGCGAATTTAAATCTAGTCCCGAGGGGAGGATTCGGACTCGTGTACCACCTCTTCTCGATATCGTCTCGCTTACTTGGGCGAACGCACGTTTCTCGGGGCTGGGCTACACCAATAAGAACGGCTTTTCATTGTCCACAGCTCTAAATACTTATACGTGCAGAGTGTAGCATCGTTAGCAATTGTAACATTATTACTATTAGTAAATTGTAGTAATTTGTAGTAATTTGTAGTAATTCAGCGAGTCGCTAGACGACCAATATTAAAACAGTTGACGCGTCTATCTACCCACACCTACCTACCTACCTACCTACCTACCTAGGATACGCGTAGGTAGGTAGGTAGGTAGGTAGGTAGGTAGGTAGGTAGGTAGGTACGTACATGTAGCGTATTATTTTACCGTCGCCGTCGAGCGCTGACGTTGTTTGTTTTTTTTCTGTTTGCAGCGAACGTGAAAACAAAGTACAACGAAAATAAAAAAAGAATGGCTCAATCATCTAATAGCGTGCGCTGCGTTACACGATTAACCGTATTCGTATTAATAGCGTTACTAGTAGTGTTCGAGGCGATCGAGTCGATCGACTGCAGCAAGTATTACGGCAGGCATTCGGCGGCGTTTCAATTTCGAGAGAAACCTCGCGCCACCAGAGGCTTCAAAAGCGTCGCACTATCAACCGCTAGGGGTTTCGGTAAACGAGACGCGACTGCGGCTTCTTACAAAGTAGCCGTGCCGGATTTAGTGCTGGATGCGTCGCCGCCTTTCGGCGCGCTCAAAAAATTCCCCCAAAAAGACGGGTAAGTGGATAAAAAGACAATTCGTATTCATCGGTCGCACTATCCGCGTCGCGTCGGCTCGTATTTGACTCGTACATTAAATACCTACATTATTATATCGAGTGTAACGATAATACGTGCGCTTAGCAGGCTCGCCAGCCTTACTGCCTACCGCGTACGTACCATACGTACACAGCGCGTAGCATTTATATGTACTTTGTACTAACCCCCCTCCCCATCCTCCGTCTCCTGCCACAATTCGTGTACACTTGTACACTATACCGAACTACCCGCGTTATTGCCTTCTTTAAGTGACGGCGAGTAAATTTACTAATTCGCCGTCGTCGGTCGTACGATGCGCTAGCCCCTTCGCACGTTCGCAATATCTACCGCTGCGCCGTGCTGTGCTGTGCTGTGCTGTGCTGATTAGCAAGCCTGACGTGAGTTCGCCTACAACCTATACGGACAGGTAGCTAATAATAGGCTATAGCTAGCTATTACGTAGCACGTCGTGCGAGGCGCGTATCTATTTCGCTTTTTCTCTTTGTTTCTTCGTCGTTTCGTTGATTAGAATTACGCGCGGGTACTCGATACGAGGTTAGCTTAACTTACTTATCTACTCGCGGCGAACTAGCGCAGCGATAACCATTTTAATTAACTGCGAATCGAAAAAAAAAAGAAGCGTTCTCTGCCCAAGCCGAACCTACTGATCCATCCATCCATCCGCCTATCTAAGGGTAGGTCTACCTTCGCTCGCCATACGTTCGCTAATACGTAATAGGTAGGTAGATAGCTAGATACAGGTATCTGGTTATCACGTAAATACGTATTAATACGCGTACGAACGTATTCGTCGCATCGGTTCGGGTCAGTCTACTTCTTACCAGCCTATTGGCACAAAGGAACCGCGCCACCGCCGCGATGGTCGATGATAGGCGAAAGGCGAAAGGCAGCTCGTCGTCGAGCGTCGAGAATAAATTAAAATGTTTCCGCTACCAAAAGGCTAATAAGTACAAGGTAGTAGAACCGTTAATCAACTCGATTCGATGGTTTTTTGTTTGCAGTTTTCCAATCGACTGGCTCGTTGAAGAAATGCAAAATGATCCGGAATTGATGCGAACGTTTATTAAAAAATTCATCGATACTAACCGAGACGACGAGATATCAGCCGAGGAATTAATTCGACCCGATACGACCAAATCTTTAAATAATTTAAATTTCGAACAAGAACAATAACGTTTAATTACCTATACGTACATACTGTATTAGAGTACCTACCTACCTACCTACCTACCTACCTACCACCTACGAAACGAGCCAAATACACACCCATCTATCTACTTTCTATCAGAACACGTATTATTTCTATACTCTCTTAGGTAATAGGTATACGGTATAGGTACCTGCAATAGTGGGTATGTATTGTACGGTACGTATACCTAAACCTATGTAGACCGTAATCTTGTTTTTCGTTTTCTTCGTTATTACGATACTTTTCTTATTTCTCTCTCTCTCTCCCTCTCTCTCTTCATCTCTGTTCCTTCCTTTTTGCCAACTTGGTTTTCTTTCTATACTTACAACTACTTACCAATTCATACCTACCTACCTACCTACCTACACCTTCCTACCTATCTATCTATCTATCTATCTATCTGTTCTTTTTGTAAATAACGATAAGTACCTATCTACAATGCTGATATTGATGTGCTAACGATGTCGATGATGACGATGACGATTGTACGATGTAGTCTATATACTCGTACCGTGTGTATGTATTTGCGAATAATAATACTAATATACTAATAATAATAATAATAATAATAATATCTCCCTACGTAATAAGATTAAAATTTGTATTAAGTATTATGTACCTTATTTATCTACGTGAAGTAATAATATTACGAAAAAAGAGAAAAAAAATAAAAAATAAAAAAAAATACTGAAATCGTTCGATGCTATATTCATTTGTGTTGTAATTTACGTATCTAACTTATGTAGTACGCTGGATAAGTATGTTGGATGGCTGAATTTTCGCACCAAAGTTGGTGGCCTAGGTACCGTCATATGATACCATACTGTATCGCGTCAACTTGGCTCTACTTTCTTAAACTTCGGTAACGATGTGAGTTTTTCTCAGTCGATATCGAAAAATAACGTAGACTTGTACACCACCAAAGCCCGAGTATAGAAAACAATTTACCTACATACTCGAATACGTTAAGTAGAGGCCATTAGTAGCGCGGATGAACACTATTAAGCCTAATTTGGCGACTTCCGCTTCCGACACTTTTACACGTGTTTAGTACTCGCAGCCACGTATATTCCGATCGAACGTTTTATAATGAAGATGCACCTAGTACCTGGACCCCTGATTTTACCTACAACAGAGTACGTAAGCCAGACAAGATAGGTAGCTAGGTAGCTCTCTAACTAGGCTTTTGTACACGCGTAGGATTAGGCATGCTGCCGATATCGCTGTGCAGTGCAGTACAGTACAGGTAATTTCTTGCGAAGCACGCGAATTGCAAATTAAGTCGCGACACTTCTTGCTTTAGTACGTAGACGTACTCACTCGTAATTAACGTGATGTTTACGAATTACGAATTACGATGAATACGAAACGAGATCGTTTCGCAATACGCTTGCCATAGTGAGAAGAAACGATGCGCGACTGTGCTACAGTAGGTATAGTAGCAGATCCGGGTAGATTATAAGGGTAGGACGCGACCTTTCACCATATACTACTTGACTTGCGAATGGTACAAATGGTACAAATGGTACAAATTTAACGACCGCCATCCTATCCCACAACGGCCTTCTTCTTCTTCTTCTTCTTCTTCTTCTTTTTCCTTGTCTGTACCGCACTGTTTCAAAATAACGCGTACGTAGTCGGTAGTAGGCGAGGTACTATCGTTAATTGATGATTTTTATTGAAAACGTCTCGCGCTGGTTTATTACGTACTTACGTTGGTATTCAATTAGGGGTTGGCGGTAGGTACTTTTATTCTTCGACGCAACGAAGTTGATGACAAAATTATTGACTACGACTACAAGTATATGGCACGTCGCGACGTGCCATGGCACGCGGTGAAACGGTCCAACTCGGCTACGTTGCGTTGCTGCTACTTTCAGATTTCAGCAGCGAATTTCCATTTCGAATACAAATTAGGTACGAGTATTCTCTGGGCATCGGCATCGCTAGTGCAGTGTGGGCATGGCAGTCGGCACGCCGCGTCAACCAGGGACGACTCGTGACAAATTGCGTGCCGTAAATTTAGCGCCCCGCGCATCCGGGCCCAACATTAAGTGCTTAACCGTTGCAATTTCGCGGAGAATTTTCAGTATACTCGTATTTTTTTCGCCAACCGTTGACGATACATCTACTACGTACCCTAGCCCCTACCTACCTCGTATACCTACCAACATTTAATTGAAATTTATGACGTTTTTATTCGATACAAGACAGGAGGCCAGGCGCAGCCGAGGCGTAGAAATAGAGGTTTGTTTTTTTTGTTTTTTTTTGTTTTTTTTTTGTTTTTTTTTCAAGAAAAAAACAGCTAAACTGAACCGCGTTATGCTTTAGCCTACGTACCTCAGTACCTCTGAGGAGGTACGTAGAATATAAGTACGTATGCGGTATTACCTGTGTTATAAACGAAATAGATTCGCATAAACGGATATTCGTCAATTCTGCGCATCGATCAACTTCAAATATTTACACGTGTAATATGCAGGCCTGCCGTGCGTAAGGCGTGAAGAGGGGCGGGAGAGAGAGTCCTCCCACGGATGTGAAACGGTATGCATTTTCCTACGATATCGAACTATCGAGTCGAAAAAAATTGCGCAAATTACTCGAGTACTTCGGAAAACGCAGTTTTCGATGATTAAGAACGCCACATTCGCCAGAATGTTCACACATCATTTTTACCTGTGAAAAATTCAACAAAGATTCGACGATAATATTTCTAAATGAAACTGCTCTTACACGGGCATTTGAACTTTTTTTTTTTTTTCTCTAAACCAGTTTTCTATTGTAAGATTTAACAATGTCCAACGACAATATTTCTACTGCCTTTCAATCATTTTTACTAAACCAGATTTTAATTTTAAAAATAACTCAACGAGGATTCAACAATTATAAAGATGATTTTTTTAAATTTTTGACTAGAAACATCTGCGAAGAGAAAGTTTATGAAAAAACCATTGAGAAATTGAAAATCTGAAAAACTTTTATTTACACGAGAAGGGCGCTTTACAAGTACTGTACAACAAAAAAGAAAGAACATTCGATCTTACACGAGTTTCATGAGTACCTCAGTTACACATTTAATCGTAACGTCATCTCGAATGGAAAAAGAATTACGAAGAAAAATTTTCATCTGTTTTACTGTGTAACTTGTTAAGGGAGGAACGTGAATGGCGCTCGAACAGACTATGAAAAATCCACCCATCGTTCTACAAAAATCGCGTCAGCAGTATGCTAACACGTCCATTAGTTGTTTTGGATAGGATACCTAACCAACCACTTGGCTTCGTGATTTAGTACTTTTCCACTTGGCCAACTCTGGATGATTGAATACGGTCACAGGATCATGTAATTGCGGTGCCACCAAACTCTCGAATACTTCGATCTTCTTACGAATACTTAAAACAGGCATTATCTCCTACAGTTCCTTTTGTTTCTGTCGCAAAAAGTTAAAAAAATAAATCCCATTAGTCTCTGGTAAATCTCGAACTGAAAAGCATGCAAAAACAAAGAGAGAAAGAAAAACAAGGGAAATGATTACTTAGGTACTACTAACTGCGTTTCTAGCTGGCCACCGACTTGTCTGGCTTATTACTCTGTTGTAGGTAAAATCAGCATGCTCGTTCGAATCGAATACTGTATTAGTTCTAAGTGTAATGTATTCGACGTCTGCGTGTGTATAGCTGGCGGCGATTTATTCGCCATCGCACGCCTTTATTACCAAGAACGCGATCGATAATCGTTTAAATTATCTGCACAACATGTAACAAAGAAGACAGACCATCAAATAGCTAGCAAAAGTTTACAATTCAAAGGAAATTACGTTAGCTACGTTATTTAGTTGAGCTATAGCTCTTACTCTGCTATCGTGCCATCGAAATACAGAAACAAAAAAAGAAGAGTATCGAATTATCTGTTACGAGCGGCTCGAGTCATCTCTCATCTATCTTATCCGCCTGCTCACAATATCGGTTCACGCACTTCGAAGAATAGTAAGCATCTCTCTCCTTCCTTCGTCACAGTCGCTACAACGAGAAGAATACGTACGGCGTAAAGCATACGAGTATACGTATACATTTCCAAGTCTTACACACACACACACACACGCACACTATTACATCGCGCTTTGCAGCCTAATTAGTAAGTAACTAGGTACGCGTAATAGCATATGTACCTATTTTACCTGTACTACCTCTGCTAACTTACCTACTGCCTAGTACCTACCAAATCCAGCTTCGGCTATGTAATTCGTTGATAGATTGCAACGAGTACCTCCTGCACACCTATCGACGAGTATTTATTTCGGCTACACGTAGATGAGTAGCCAAGTACTTGGTTTTCGAATCTCAGCTCTCGCGCATTCATTGTCGCAACTCGAACGAAAAATATGTTTCCTTTAAAATACAACCGAGCCGGCGTTTCCGGATTTGTACGCGGCGATTATTTCTAGTCTAATTCCAGATCGGCGTGGCGACAATTTTGCCGAAATACGTTTGTTAATTTTTTCTCTAATTCGCGTTCAACCGAAATAAGCGTACATATCCGCTGAACACGGTCTCACTGGCGTACAAACAGCTAGACCAAGATTTTCACCGTTTCAATTTTACGTTTTTTTTTTTTTTTTTTTTCGAAAGTTGGAGGCGAGTTTGGAAAAATTTTTTTTTCGAAAGTTGGAGGCCAGTATGGAAAAACAGTTGCGAAATGACGTCGAATGAACGGGACAAAAATTTGCGGTCTCTAACTTGACCCTTACCCCGCGCCTTTTTGATTTAAAATTTCAAGATTTACTTAAAAAATGGGGAGGATTTTTTTTCGTTTTTTTTTTTTTTTTTTTTTTTTTTTTTTTCGTCGAAGGCAGAGTTTTTAAGAGAAATGAATTTTGCGTTATTTTCTCGTTTTAAGGTTGCAAATAAAAA